>NIPQ01074095.1:0-23682 GCA_002806875.1 Lepidotrigona ventralis hoosana | reverse complement strand
TAAAAAGTGAACACACACATAGCTAACGAGATGTTACCGATTTATCTTAATGTAATCTTTTTATACGTTTAAAATGCTTACTTGGTAGTAACTTCACGCACGAATCAGACTGTATAATTTTGTACAAGTTGTCCGTGATCTTGGCAAACAACGGATGTTCATCCCAAATTGGAACTTGATAAGCTTGCAGGAAATAGGAGCAGATCGCGAGTCCATCGTGCTTGTCCCAACAGTTGTCGATTGTTTCGTATCTTTTATTAAAGTGTATTGCTTCTGCCTCCATCGTGAACCAAGTGCCATTCAGCGTGTGGCCCGCGCCTTTGCAATTCGACGAACCCCATCGGAATACTACTTTTGACAATTCGTAAACGTCATTTGCCAGTGGACCACCGTGAATCGTTGCTGGGCTTTTATTTTCTTCCAGTGTTATTTGAACTGGCAGACGAGCAGTTTCATCATTGGTCAAAGGCCAGAACGAGAGAAAAGTTTTTTTCCCGTGCATTTCGTGATGTCCGTGCGTGAACATGTGACAGAGGAATAATAAAACTTGAATTATTCGTATAAATTGTTTTTTATAAAATTCTTAACTACTTAATCTCAGCTCTGCGAGCCATAATCTGGCAGGAAAGTTGAAAGTTTGATCGGCGATATAAATAAATTTTTAACAAGGAAATTGGGTCACCTGTGCTGCCGATATTTCGCATTTTGGCTTTACCATCCTGATTCCAGTGGCCACTCATAATAAGCGCAGGAAACTTTATCCCGATTGCATTGTTTTCGTCGATATCGATTGGAGACTGACCCCATTTTCGACCGTCACCTACGACGATGATTCATGTCAACGATAGCGTAGGATAACGGATAGGACGAATTTTCAAGGACAGTCTTACCTGCACACTGCATTCTCTTCTCCCTCTTTTTTTTCATATAACGATCGTTTTCATTATTTTATATAACACATTGATTGTATATAGCGTTTCGCTGAATTATGTTTGAGAGATACGTGTAAAACTTATGATCACACACCTTTTATTACATATACATGTATATGTACATACACACAGTCATACGTACATACATACAATACAGATTTCACTTGTGAATTTTAAAGAAAACTTTTATATAAAATAAGCAACGGATATCGAGCGCAATGTTAAGTATTGAAATACAACTTCATAGAAAAGCCGTGGTTTCATTGTTTCGACTTTTGATACCTATTATCGATATTACGTTATTTCTTCGTAACAGTTGGCAAAATTTTTACTGTGCTTTACATTTTTTAATATTATAATTTAATTTTCTCGACTAGACACAAAGAAATAACGTGCGCGATTGCATACATCTTTTAGAGTTACAAAATTTAGTTTTTTTTCNTTTAGTTGTCAAAAAAAAAAAAAAAAAAAATAACACAACATCGATCGATCGAAACAATGAAACCACGGCTTTGAAGTTGTACTCCAATCTATCGAGTTCGATATATTCGTTGATTATTTATTTCACCTGTACAGCCAGCAGGTTATTTTACTAAATCTTTTTTTTTGAAAATTCACAAGTGAAATTTTTATGTGTATGTATGTATGTATATATGTGTGTAACAAAACGTATGTGATCGTAAGTTTTATGCAGAGTCCCGTATTTCTCGATAATAATTTAAGTAATTAGTGAAAATGATAAACATATCAGTGTCGGAATTCATGATCATATGTAGCAGTGTACTCCTCATATGTAAGAAGAAAATTTATTCATGTTCCATATATGTACTTCGTCGTTTCATTTTTTACCCTAACCGCTCATTGCAGTCTTGCTATTGACCGAAGTTCTGGATTGGACCCAATTATTTCCGTGGGTGGAGAACGAATGCAACTTTCCTTCGTTCACATTCGGTTATACGGACCGCAATGGGCCTCACATGTGGAAATTGTTATATCCTGATAGTAATGGTAGCAATCAGTCGCCAATCAACATTACAACACAACTCGCCGTCGTGGTGCAACCGTCAGAGCCTCTCCGATGGAATGGCTACGACAAAAGACCATTATCAATGGCCATAGCGAATAATGGAAATAACGGTGAAACTTCTCCGCTAATTCAATACGCAAACTCACTACTTACTCACCATTTAGTATTTCTTTATCAGTCGTTGAAAATTACGCGTCACAGACGGTACATTTTCAAAAGTTTTCTATCAACGATGTATTTTGGCCCGGCGCGGACTAACTGTTTGCAGCAAACTCGCTGTCGTGGCAATTTGTCACCAAGTTTACGCGTCCAACTTTTTTCCTGCAATTCACACGAGTGATTTGTGTTAATTTATCGTCAAGTTTTATACTCGTTTTCGTATCTATTAGGTTGGCCAAACAGTAATTGTGTGCAAATGAAAGGTGAATTTTTCACGAGACAAAAGTTTTATTAGATAACATATTGTCGATTTTGTTCGACTCGGCAAAAATAGATCAATTAATAGTATTATCTAATAATAGTAATTAATAGTAATAATAGTATATAAAATAGATTAATTAATAGTATATTAATATAATCGTCAATTATCATTATGTTGTGAAATGTGTCAAGGTATGATTTTAAGCAGCTTTTCACTATACATGTTATCGTTGTTCGAACATACTTATTGCTAGTTTCTGAAATTAGATTATAAAAATAATTTCATACTTTTTAAAGGATAAACTGATTTTAATGAATTTTTAATGTTATATTTGAGAGTAGAATTCAGTAGGTGACATTTCGATCTCTCCAATAATTTCTTTTATTAAAAATCATTTGTAATTACTTTAATAGGATAAAGTATTGCCAATCAGCTTGAGTTAAATTTAAATCAGACAAGTCTAAATTTGTTTCCAATTATATAATGTTAATAATGCAATATATGAGTAAATTTAAGCAAATGTAACACAAAATTAATTCTAATTTCGTTTAAACTTAACCTAAATCCCGAGAAGAGATATATCATTGACTATAAAGTGAAGAGCATAATTGAACACATAATAATATAACTATTATAATTTCGTAAAAGAAAATCATACGACAATCTACTTGATCTCTTGATTCTAAAGCGTGAAACTTTTATTTTGACTACGCACAGTTTTTCTTTCAAAACAACTTTTCCTCATATTTTTACATCATGTAGTAGATGGGAAAGTAACATTATTTTTACTTTCGTAAATTCTAAAAATTTGAAAATCTTTGAAAACACTAAAAAAAATTTTTTCTTGACCTGATTCATCATGGTTTTGAATACTAAAATTTTTTTCTCTATTTTGCTCATTCGATTTTGAACAATACGGTTAAATGACAAAATTTTAGAATTGCTTGAATTTTTGTCGTTCAATAAAACAATGAAAAAAATTACACTAGCAGGTTCTAAGGAATCGTAGTAGAAGAGAAATTTTAATCTTCAAGATTACGATTTAGTCGTAAATAAAATTTTAATGTAAATTGTTTTTCACAATTTTTTTTTTTAGAAAGAAGAACATTTTTCCATTTGCTAATACGATGTTAAAGTATCGTGGAAAAAAAACGGAATAGTCAAAATAGAAGTTTTACGTCTTATAATGAAATCAAACAGATTACTATATGATTCTTTTTTTTTTATGAAGGTATAACAATCATATAAAGTATCGATAATTTTTCGTTTAAGTTAATTGCGACGCAAAACTGATTCCACGAAAACAGTTTGTATCTGTATAAAAAATACTGGTGGCAAAATTTTTTTTGAAAAGCCGAAATGTACTACAAAACACTACATATTTTGCTTTTCCGTGTTTTAAATGCAAATATTCAATAAAATATTATCTATGTTAAAATTCCACGCGTGTGTTTTCAATTTTGCTCATCACTGTACCTATAGAATAAACAATATTTTTTCGTATCTCTCGGAAATTGAAGCCGTACAACATGTATAAAAAAAAGTTGCTTAGAATCATGATACCATATTTCAAGATCATTGATGAGGTTCTTGAGCCAAATAATTAATAATTTCATTTAAATTAAAGTTATGAACTTTAAAATTGTAAAAAAGCTTTAAAATTAAGATATTTAAATAAATACATTTCTATCTCGGAACTCAAACTATTGAGAGGTATAGAGCGATCAGTATGCAAGCCTAATTAATTTATTTTAAACCTCTTCAAAATTTATTAAATAATCAAAATAATAAAAGAACTTTATTTCGTTGCATTAGGTATTAATATTGTTTCACTATTCACTTGAAAAGGCTTTATCTCTATACCTTATTGCAAGATCCTTAATCACGAACAAAAACGCAGAAAACTAATTTCATTACAAAAAGTGTTTTAGCATTTAATATTTAATCGTTGCAACTAACGATTAAAATAGATATCGTCATTTATGATTAATAATTGAAGTTGATTAATTTTTCCAATTCTGTCTAATTATTGCTAAAATTTGCATTGTAAATTTCTCTTTATAAATTAATATTATTACAAAGCGCAGCGCCAACTTGCCGCTGCAGCAAGTTTGCAAATTACACTGGGCCTTATGTTATTTTAAAATTATACAGTTTAAAGTTTTGCAAGAACGTTTTGTCGCTTGCAACTTTGCTTTCCAACTTGCATTACATTTTTCGTTACAAATTTTTTAAGAATTATTCCTTCATTAATTTTCAAGAATTATTTCTAGTGACAGTGAACACAATGTGGGGCAACTTGAATCGACCGTACATCGAAGGTGGATGTCTAACTAGCATTTACGAACTGTACTCGATGGTGTTTCATTGGGGACAGTCGAATGACGAAGGCAGCGAGCACACTTTAGATTATATTCGATATCCTATGGAGTTACAAGTCTGGCACATAAAACGTGGCTTCAATTCACTGTTGGATGCGATTGCTGCTAAAGAAAGCGATGGCATACTGATCGTCTCGTTCTTTTTTCAGGTAAAATTTCGTTTCAAGTATTAACTCTTTGCACTCGATTATCCTCCCTGAGCCAGACTTAAATCTAACAGCTCGGACTTTCTCTTTTTATAATTTGTTGATAATTATAACGAACGTATGGTACATACATTTGGTGTTGTGTGATGCTATTTATAATAGCATATGATATCTAAACAGATACCTAGAGTGAAAGCTATAATAACGACGTACAAGGGAATTTCGGAAGAAGAAATCTCTCAAGAGTCAATTGACACTCACTGGAATAATTCGCATAAATTTCACATAGACTTATCATTGCTTCTTAGAAAAGTTTAAAAGAGGATATTATTTTTCCTCGTACATTATACTTGTTATACTTGTAGCAAATCCGCAATGCACGGATTGATGATTGCTTTAAATTTAAACGATATCACATGTTAAAATTCGTGTTAAACACTATTTGAATGATTATTTCCATGTCGTTTTGTTTGAAGTAATGATGCTTCGTAAATAAGTAAATTATTTGATTGGTAGATGATACCAAGAAAAGTTTTCAAGAACTTTGTCAAGGACAAAGAGTTAACTAGATTTTACACAAAATTAGTTAGAAATATATTGTTTAGGAGTACAGAGATAGATTTGGTGAAGTACATACCAGTTTTGCAGCGTGACGATTCCGTGAGATTGGATATCACAACATTGGAACTGTATACTCTTCATTAAATTTCATCGCGCTTGATGCCCGCGAGAACCTGTTTTATAAAAGTTGGTTAGCCAACGCTAGTCAATTATCGTGAAATATAGGTCAATTGTCTTACCGCAATCTTTGAAACAATGTTAGAATCAGGAGTTGATCGAAGGATTCTTTTTGTGACAAAAAGCAAGAACTTCTTGCCAATATGAAAAAAAACGTGCTAGTCGTTGCTTCAAATCATAAATAGAAACGAAAAATAGAACACTGTACTTTTTTGTGCTAGCAAGAAATTCCAAGTTATTCAATGCAAATTATATGTGTATTATTTTGGCTGCTGGTGCTGATACCTTTTAAAAGTTTTATGCAGTTTTAAAAAAAAAATTATACTGTTTACATTCTTTAAAAAAAGCTAAATAGTTATAAAATTAAAAGCTAAATTAATTGTAAATTAATTTAAATTAAGTGTTGATCAATACCAATAGATTACAAATGCGGACAATTCTTATTTGGATCATATTATAACAAATCTGTGGCGAATCGCTAAGCCAGGGACGAAAGTGCACGTTCCATCGTTTCCATTGGTATGGATTTTCCCATATTTTGAAACGGACTACTATACGTATAATGGTTCTCTTACTCAACCACCCTGCAGCGAAATCGTTACGTGGATCTTGCAGCCTGAACCAATCGCAATATCATCGTCTCAAGTAAAACTTGCAATTATTAATCAAATACATGTCTATATTATTTAATATATATATATATTAATCTTTGCTTAATAGGTTGCACAATTTCGACAAATTTGCTCATCAGATGGTCCTATTTTGCTAAACTGTAGACCTGTTCAACGAGTGAACGAACGTAACGTGTACTTTTATTCATAGTACTCGTTAAAAAATTTTTCGCTTTTACATCTTTTTACTATCAACTTGATTGGCCCTGTAAAAAATCTGTAACTTTTAATTTATATATATATATATATAAAATAATTTTTAATAAATCAGATATATCTTTTACTTTTTTGTTGAAATATTAATTAGCATTGATGTTGTTGATATATTTATACAGGATGTATAGAAAGAATCAATGTCACGATCATCATAGAGTAATTCTGCACTTTTTGTTTTAATATTAAGATTTACTCCGGAAATAGTAACACCAACTCGTATTCCTGTCGATATCCTTCAATTTTCATTTGTCTCGTGTTCCCATACGGTAAACAAAATCACAAATTTATTAAGTTTAATATGACAAAATTATTAAGCATTTTGTCCTATTTAGATTATTTCACACTAGATATTTTAGTTGTTAAAGAACTTTTTTCCTGTTTGATCGTTAATGTGTGACACTATTTTACATCTGTTTGTGAAATGTAAACATGTTGTTAATAAGCACACTATAAAAAATGTTTTCCAAAAGAGTGAATCATTTTCGACTCATGATTCCGCTATTTCTTTACATAAATCTCTACCAATTCAAAGATGTAGACTCACGCTATGATGTCGCGGTGTTCACATTCTGTATGTAGAAAGTGTTACAAGAAAAGCATCGTTTCTCAACTTTCTTTACTTCTTCTCCTTAGTTTGTAAAGCTTGTTTAATAAAAGGGATCNCCCCAAAAAAAAAAAAAAAAAAAAAAAAAAAATGAATGAATTTTATTCGGCCATTGAAAATAAGGAGTGAACGACTAAAGATTCCATGTATGGAGTGCAATAATTTTATTTGTTTATTTTTCTTAATGTATTTTATGAATACGTCAAATACTTTCCAACAAATCTCATCAGAAAATAAAGATATAACAAAGTTAAATACGCTCGTCACAAGGTATGTATGTATATTAATATATTGTATTATCTATTTGGCACGAATTATTGTAAAATGTACATATTTGTCTTCTCTGTTTATCCGAATTATCGAACAACATTATTCACAAACGAAAGAATGCCTTTTTGCTGCGCAGACACTATGACGGAGAATACATTAGAGTTTTTTGGTTTTGTTTTATTTGGATATCTGATTTGTGTTAGTATATATGGATTATGTATCATACACGTATACATCGATATTGGGTACATTCATTCTTCGACGGTTCCTTTTTCCAGTAAAAAATAGTAGTAAACGAAGTAGTTTGGAACATATACACTTGCCAACGTATATAAATCACACGGTGTTTCAAAAATGGCGTAGATCATAGATATTGTGGATTGTTGCGTGTGAAGCGAATCTCACGAAGAATGTAAATGCGACATCTCTGTTCCGTTTATTATCTGACTCGTCTGGGTCTTTTATCGCCTTCTCACGTCGTTTTATTATACCACTTGCACGCGTATTTACAGATTTCACCTATAATTATAAATTTTAAAAAAACCAATTGAGAGCATGTATCCCGTGACGAGGAAATCGCCTTTCCCGAAATTCTCGAATATGAATACGACACAATGTGATATCGTAAATGCTGATTGATTTCAACAAAGAGACATCAATATTTTATGTACAGTATTGTAAACGTTTCTTTCTCGTTTGAATTTGGCACGATATTTTATAATGAGACACACACATACATACAAGGGACGGGATGGTTACGAGAAAGCACGGCTTTCTATCACTCTACAATAAATATTGCAACCATCGAATGTTTTTAAAAATAAAGATAAGCTTTTTGCAAGAGATTCCTGTGGGATGTTTCTCGTTGAATCTCTTGCGAAATTTTCTCGGAATGTCTAGTTATTATCACGTGAATCGTTGTTCCCTCGATCGATCTTCGATCGCAGTATCGTTGAAACTGAGATGAAATTTTAAAATGATGCATTTGGTTTCCTCTTAAACCCAATCGAACTGGGAACTGGAAATTGGTTTTCCTTTTGTTTTGTAATTACATTTTTGTCGTCTCAATCCACTTGCATGTCCCTTATCGTTCGACAAAGGAAAGCCGATGTTATTATACCGAACGTCTGAAACATACACGATTAGATTTCGAACATTTCGAATCTTAGGTACATTCTGCGAAAAAACATACTTGTATACCAGCCATTGCCATGCCCAGAAATACCAATGTGAAGCTCTCGCATTGTAACCAACTCGTAACTTTAGGAAGACAGCCCTGTAAACATTTTACAATACGAAAGATTAATTTTAGTAGGTTCGATTTTTTTACATTTCTGATTATTGTTACCGATCGTAGGCGTTCACACAAAAATAAAAGTCAGAGATTTCGATAATTTAAACACACTGTCGTTCAAATCTTGATTTATCGATTTCAACAAAATCGTCTTTCTTCATTCTGTGTCACAATACGCAAAATGCCGCGTTTGTACTGTTGTTGGGGGTTCGGTGCAAGCAGTTTCAGTGAATTGCAATCAAGTTACAGCGAGTTCACTTGCAACAACGAACAGTATTTGCTAGGTAAACTGTACATCAAAGAATCTATTTGCGAACTCGAAACATGTGGTTGCGTTGAGAGTCGCGAAAAATTAATGCCGCATTCAAACTGCTCGCGAACAGAAACAGCATTGCATCTATACTGGAGTTCGCAAACAATCGCTATCTTGTCCACTCGGTGTTTGTGCTGAAGCTGTAGTCTAATCTAATTTACCAAGTGTGAGTAAACTTCAAGGAATATTCGTTGCATGCTGTTCATTTTTCGCTAAACTGTCCACATAATCGAACTGTTCACGAGCTATTCTAATAATAAGTAAATCTAAAGACGAATTCTAAGAAATAAATAAATATTCTTCGGTTCGTATTAAACAGTATTTCAAATATAACAAATATAACAAAAATATGACAATCCTATTAATTACATACAGTTGTAATTTTTGTTTGTAATTACATAGAATATGAACTCATCTTTATCGCATTAAATCTACAAACCGTGTGATTTTATATATTTTAAAAAAGATATTTTCTTTTCATGCTTTAACTACGTTGAAATTAACTATAGAATGTGTAAATCCTTCATACATCATTGAATCGAACAATCTGTCCTTTGTAATATGACTAAATTGTTGACTTCTAAACTAAATTGAGCAAAATTGTTACCTCTTTATGTCGGTATCCATCATGACCTTCTTCGTCTTCCACTTGACATGCTACTTCGTCTATTGGTTTCGGGTTTAGCCACGGTTTTTCAGTCTTTCGTCAAGAAAATAAGAATTTCATGAATGAAATATAGAAAAAAATTAGACATCAATCAAAATACTTACATCTTTGTTAAACACTCTCGACACCACGCTCATTGGGCTTTCCGTGTTTACTACCTGCCAGGTAATAGAAATAATTGATATTTATACATGTATATATCTACAAGGAAAGTGAAGGAAAACATATACAGACCGAAAGAGTTACCTTTAAATCATCAACGATCAGTTCACTAACACAGTTTCATCGAGTTCGGCGATATATATTTTTTTATCGACACCTTAGAATCATCGACAACTTATTACAATTCTAATCATTTACGCTTCTGTATTTACATGCTAGTAGCTTAATTCATGCAAAATAGACAGAATGATTTTGCCCGAAGGAAATCAAAATTCCAACCAAGTGAATTCAAGTTCTTTTTTACAATCGCGATTATTCAAATATTTCTATTGATGGTATTCTGTATTATAAGACAGGAAGTAAAAACAAATTATATTACTGAGTCATGTCATCATACAAGGTGATAGGTAATACGTTTTTCTCGTAAGAGATAAGTTTCTGAAAAAAAAAATGGAAAAGGAAAAAATTCTAATGTTTTGTACGATCAATTTGATAGTGTACTCTAATTTTTTATATTTTCAATGTTGTACAGGGAACGTTATCTTCAATCTTTTTTGTAGATGGAATGATATATGATATTTTTTGATAATTAGTCGATACAGCTTGTCGTTCTTTGTAAAAGAATATTAACTTATGTGTGTCGAAAAACTATTAGTTTAGGAAATATTTTAACTTTAAAAGGACAAGGACTACAACATTTGTCTTCTCTTTCGTACAGATTTTACGATTTTGTATAGATTTTACAACCGTTTGATTCCCACGAATCGTGATCGCACATTCAGATTTCATTTTTCATGTCGCAAAAATCAATTACATTTGATGAATTGTCGATTCGCGTTTAGACGTTTCTACTGAACTCAGCGCGTCTAACTTTACTGATACTTGTTTGTATACTGTGTCATTGCTTTCTTTCATAAACCATATAATACATTTTGTTCCTAGCTGCCATCATTTTCAATTATTTTTATTCAATAAAAATCAAAAATATTTAGATTTATTATTTATGATAGATTATATCTTATGATAAATTAATTAATTATAAACTAATGGTAATAATAGACAGGTTGCATCAGAATAACATGTAGAAGCGAACCGGAAATGATACCTCATTAAAAAAAAAAAAAGAAATAAGAAAAAAATACAGGATAAAATTTTTTGATTTGTGGCTTCGTTCTTGAGAAAATTGAGTTTGAAGATTTATCAAATGCATGTGTAATTTTTAACGAAATAAATACAAAATCTATTTTCTAAGAAATGAAGCTAGAAAATAAAAAAAATATTATTCTACATCTTTCATTTATTTTTACACGAATAATTCTTCTTTCCTGTCAGAATTAGCTAAATTGAAATATATTTGAAGAAATTTGTAAAGTCGATTTTCTCGAAAAATAAAGCCTTGATCATTGGAAAATCCTGTCGATGAAAACATCGTCGGTGAAATGATTGTCGATAATTTCAACATGTCGGTGAATAAACATTGTTGGCGAACTCGGTGTCATATCGGCGATTTAAAAATAATCCGACCGAGTTAAAAGTCGTTACGAGTGAGAAGTAACTTCCATTCGTTTTTATGACTTACATTTACGGTTTTATTAGACACGAAAAAAGATAAGAAGATCAAGCATTAAATAAAATGAATATTATATATTTAGTAATCAGTAATTTAAAACACGGAATAATTCTACACTTTTAATGAACATTTTCGAAACATTGGAATTGAAATCTGTATTCGATATTGTCGACGTTTTATAATGTCTAAAATTAAAGATGGGAATAAGCATGTTATTCCCATCAGAAGCTGGCAAATGATACCTACCTAGCACATTTATACATAAAAAAGAATGCTTGCAAAAAGTATGCGAGTTTTTTTTTTTTTTGGTGAAACTATTTCATTTTCTTAACAATGTCTCGTTGAGAAGTTAGTAAAACAATCAAATTTATACATTTATATATTCACAGAATACGAATACTTGTGAAATTCAATATCATTGCTTAATAAAAATAAAATTACGCGAGATAGAGTTTATCTTGAAGAAATGAATAATAATAGTTTAATAATTAAATGTATTGAAAATAAAATAAAGAATTTGGCGAGCACTTCATCAGGAGTAAGTTTAATTGTGCGTTGCTTTGCAAGTAAAAATAAAATGCAAAGTTTATTTTATTTTGCTAACGAAAAACGTCCGTATTTCTTGCGTAAAAAATGCTATTCAGTCTTATGCGTGTAACATGTTATTGATGCTACTCAAACAATCGTATGTGTGTAATGTATAGCTAACATGTTTATAACAACTATTCAAGCTGCGTGTAAAAGTATGCTATGTCTCTAGCAAATGTATAATACATTTGTCGCAATTTGTCGTGCCATTTATCAGCATACGAACTACTCGTCAGTGGCATGCTCTTTTAACATATATTGCCACCTTAAAGGATTGTGAAAAATAAATCGGCTTTCCGTACCTCTATATTTTTTAAAACGCAACAGGTGAGCGGCACTTGCCTCCTGTTCCCCGAAATTTGCGCATCTCTCCACCATGCTGTGCCATTGTAGTCCCCATATCCATATATTCCGCAGCAATTAAACTGCAACAAAATGATACGTTTGGTCATTGGACCGTAGTGACGTGCCTAGATAGATGTCTCTCGGGTGAGAAATGAAATTATATACGAATATTGTGTGACTTTTGACCTGTCGACGCACGTTGCGTAGAACATAGAGTACCGTGACGATTGCCTTTAAAATTATTGAACGAAAAACGCGGTTATGCCGCGTTCACACCGCTTGGTCCACACTGGGCAGGATTGCTGTTTGCGAGCTGTTCGCGAACAATTTGTAAGTATTGTACCCACGCTAATATCGGCGAGTAGCTTGCTAGTAGTTTCAGGCTTGTTCATTGGAGGGTGCTTGCGACCCTCGATGCATCCACATACGTTTCGAGTTAGCGAATAAGTTTTTTGATATATCATTTATGAAGCGAATACTGTTGCTCGTTCTAATCTAATCGCAATTCGCTAGTGTCCAAATTGCTATTGGCAAACAATTCGCGAGCAGTTCTGCCCAATGTGGACCCAGCATTTAGCGAATATGTGCCATACAGCCATTTTATATACCAAATATTCTCTTCTTAATGGCCTAACGCCATTTTCTTGATTATATTCTAGTGTAATTGATTTGAGGTGATAAGGCATGAAAAAATATAAAAATACCGTTCTGAGATATTGTATTGTTTGCGTGTGTGACGATGTATTTGTTACGTTTGTTTTTTTTACATATAAGGAATAGTATCGAAAGCAAAAAGTTAAAAAAAGAAAGAACAGTGATGAAAATAAGCCGATGGTTACTCAATTAAAATTTTATGTTTAGGCTATTTTATAAATTTTCCGATGATAAATTATTTAAACTCTAAAAGATGTAGTCAAATAATTCCGTGCAATATTCCATACATTATTGATCTATATCCTCAATAATAAAATAAATGATTTACTTATTGGAGATTCAAAGAGATGTATAACATATTATATATTGTATTAATATATTGAATTTATCAGAATATACACACTGAATTATGTAACTTGATCACTTTGAATGTCTCCGTTATTTTTGAAGATACGAAAAAAACTTTGTTAACAAAAATTGTTTAATACGAAGGAAGCCGTAGTATGGCAGTCATAGTTTTTTTTTGTGGATAAAAAAGTTCAAGGTTATTTCAAAGTGACCTTCACTTTTTTAAGTGAAACGATATATTTTTTGCTCCATTAATCGATGCAGCTCAACATTCTCCATAAAAAAGAATTAACCTATGTATTTCGAAGTATATTATTAGTATAAGTATATAATCCATGTACATATTAGTTAGAAGATATTTGAACCTTAATTCTACTATATGAAAAACGAGAAAAGATAAGGATAGTGTTGTGTTTATACTGTCCTTGACTTTCATACATAGATTTTACAAAATTAAACTAAAATATCCCCTAATTTTTCGACATAAATAGATCAAAATAGTTCTTTATAGAAGATAAAATCATGCATCGATCGGCGTATAAAAAGATGTAAAGTTCTATTAAAAAAAATGAGGATGACCTTGAAATCTCCGAAATTCTTTCAGCTAAAAAAAGTTATTATCGTCATATTATGACCTTCTTTACATTAAACAATTCTTATTAGCAAGGTTTTTTTGTACCTTAACATATAATATATAGGCATATAGCAACACACGAAGGTATTCAAAGTGATCAACTTACATGGTTCACCTTATACGTGTATAAAGGTAATGCATTCTTAATTTGTTGTATGCTCCACATTTGGCATTAAATCTTTAGACTTTTTTTCAATTTTAATCCTTTTAATACTGCTCCGTAGTTGTGTCTTATTTTAATATCTTGAACATATTTTGCACGTTTGAGTATTGCAGTTTTTCTTTACAAAATGTTTCCATTGAAAAGCAGTATGTACTTTTTACCTAGATTTTTACATCTATTTTTACATTCTGTTTCTACGACGATATATAAAAGAAATTGTAAGCTACTAAGAGGGTTAAACATCTAAATGGTTAAGCTTTCTTTGTGTCACCTTATACTGCGCGAAGTCGAGACTATGGCTGAAAGGGATGTCGCTGGTTGATTCATGGCCATAATCGACAACCAACTTGTTAATCAGTCGCTCCTCCAAGCCGGAAAGTATTCGAAATGTCATTAGTCCACCGACAGCAGCGGTGACGAGTTCGGTGACGATCAGTGCCACAAGCATGCTCATGTACTAGACAGATAAAAATACATGGTAGATCTATTCTAAGTATGATGTAGCAGGTGAATCTATCGATAACTTACGGTAGCCAGTATACATTGATTTCCATGCAGGGCAGCGCGACATCCAAAGAAACCGACCGTCAACACCGTACAACCGAGACCCAGCAAACTGTAAGCGATTAGGTTGATAGTCTCGTGCGGGGTGGCGTCGGGTACGAAAAGGTTTAACAAGTATCCCTTGCTTGGCTCGCATAGTAAACATGCTCCTATCGTCAGTACTGCCCATCCAGCCAACTGTCGAATAATGTCTTTCTCTATAGCTTTTTCTATAGATAATAAAACTAACAATAAATATATACTTCTTATAAGTAGGTACTTCATGCAACTACGCAACGAATTATTGCAAATGCAATGAAATTTAATCATTCTTGCGCAAAATAATTTGTTTGTTTTTATTTTGCTCCTTCTTTTCTATGGCTATTATTTCAGACGTTGTTTACGTTTCATAATCTAATCGCATAAAGTATTGTACATGTAAAGTATTTTAACAATAATAAAATTGTGGACATTTATTAAAAAAACATTTCTAAACATGAAAACCGTCAATTTCTGAGAAAGTAATTTTTGAAGAAGAAAACGTGATCGTGAAAACTCTCAACTTTTTAAAAAGCTATTTTTGAAAAAGAAAACGCAACAAATTTTAAGCTTTGAATATTTTTTTGTGTTACTAATAAATGACTACCTTTTTATGCCATCGAAACATTATAATATATTTTTCACATCATGTACTTAAACATTTAAACATGTTATAAAAAATGCTCGGAATGAAAAGAATTCTAAAAATGTACAAATTTTTCTGAATATTTTTCAATTTATTTTAAAACTGTAGGTTTAAAAGAAACTCTTACTACTAGCTATAGACCACCATTCTCTCGTAGAAACCATTAAAGAACGCTACTGTAAAAATTTTATTTTCAGTTGCAGAATTACTCCGCAAAACATAAGGTATTATTAGTGATCCTTAGATAACATTTAACATCCACGCTGCTTGACATTTTCCGCAAGAAGACTGCAACGGTGTCTTTTCATTCATGTGATTGCATTAGCTTACTTTATTAAAAAATGTTATTTCACATAAATAAAATAAAGTTCTAGTATTGTATTTCTTTTATTTTATTGTGTTTGGTAATCTGATGAAAAAAGACATCCTATTTTATTTGAAAATATTAATCTAGAAAATTAATTTATAAAATGAATTTATCATCTTTTGCCACAGAACAAATATGAGTTACCCGAAGCGTCAAAATCTTGAAACCTCTCAAAATCTCGAAATTCGATTAAGTCTCGTGTTTCGCGAATTTGAAACTTTCGTCTTTTCGAAACTTTTGATTAAAAAATGTATGTATCTCGTATATTCAGTGTGAGATGCTTTGCGAATGCTCGGTGATCGGTTTTTGTTTTCAAGGATATAAACAAGTGAGTGATCGATCGTAATTCTGAAATGAGAATGTAAAATATTCAAATGTAAAGAAATTATTAAGGAAATATCTTATTACATCAACGCGATACTTTGAAAGACTTAGCAACTACATTATAGTTGACAAAAAGACACTAGATAAGATCCAAAAAGGATTCGGATGTTAATGTTCTTAAATACGGATTTGGATTTTATATTTATAAAAATTTGTTAAAAAAGTGTTAAAAATTTATGTAAAAGTATTAATTCCAGTTCTTGAAATAAATATACATTTCATTTGAAAGCATCAGAACTTCAAATTCAACCCGGTAGTTTTGAGTTTCAAAAGTTTTGAAACTTTCAACTACAAAATTTCGGATTTGAGTTTCAAGAATTTGAAAATTAATTTTAAGCCTGTTCGTACGAGTAATCGATAAATATAACAGAAATTGATTTTCTCAAAAACTGGCAGTGATAGAGAAGACGGTTTTTATATTTGTACTCAGAACGCATAATTCTATAAGAATCGGTGCTTATCAGTGTAATGCAAAATATGTGTTAAGAATAATTTAGTGTTGTGTAAAAAACCTTGATATTTTCTCACAAAGGGTAAACAAATAATAAACTCGTATCCTGATTAATAATTAACATACTAAAACCAATAAACATATAGTACTTTTAAATTCTTATTTTCATTTCATGCGAATATAAAAAAAAAAAGAATAAAAATACAAGCAAGATCGGCACGCTATGACATAATCTGTATTAATTAAATAATTAATACTTTACCCATATCAATAAGTTGAACGTAAATAGAACAAACTTCAAATACTTCATGTTGATCGTTTTCAAAACATCAAATAGTCATTGATCTGTAAAATAATATAACTAGTGTTAATAACTTCAAAATAATAGATCATTACAATTGTTTTTCACTATAAAACGCGATTCTTTATTAATTACATGAAACACTTTTTTAATAATTATTTAATAATTACATGGATTAATTTTCAATTATGGAATTCTAGACGAACTACATATATATATATATATAATTATTATTTTTGGAAATAATTCTTCAAATGCACGTAACGAAAACATTTATGATAAAAATGTAATACTTTTTACTTGAATTTTTGAATATAACATTCTTAAGTTATTTGTTAGTTTAAGTAGAAGTTCACTTACGTAGAAGAAATCTATCACATCTTGGCGGAAGCTGTGTGGTTTAATTTAAACGCATTCTTTTTGAAAAATTTGAATGCACGTGAAAAAAATGGAGAGACATAAGAGAATGACATTCGAACGATTATTGAGTTTTTGTAACAATGTTGAAGCGTAACAATGTGAGTTTATAGCTTCCGGCAAACGAAGGACGAATTAATTTATTCAGATCGGATTATCGTTAAAAATAAATCGACCAAAGAAGGAAATTTTAAAATGCTTTCATTTTAAAGATGCAAAGTCAAAAGCAGATAGTTCATTTTAAAAAGAAATTACTACGAATTAGATATCTTTGTGATGCAATAATATAATACTTTAGTATATAATATATAATATATTATATACATAGAATTTTGTATTATATAGGTATATGTAATATTTCAATTTTCTATTTACGGAAACGTTAATTAGTAAATTAAACACATTGGAACTAGTTAAGATTAATCGCAAAATTCTTGAAACGACACGAGAACGGTTAATCAAATAGTCTACGATTAAACAGTCATAGGCAATCACATCTTATTAATTAATCCTAATAACTACACACATGAAAATTAACTAAATTGAAAGCGTTCTTCAATTATTCTGCATTAATTACAACCAATGCAACATGTTTGTCGCGTAATTTCTCTTAGAATAGAATCTCTCGAATGGAAAATAAATTACTAGATCTATTTTGAGTTACGACCATAGAAATTCAAGAGTATTAAAATTTCTAGGACAATCACGTATATATATATATAATGTTCCGTGCTACGTTTCGTAACGTAGTAATGAACCAAGAATTGTGATTGTTTTAATCAAAAAGCCATGTTGCAAATACTTGAACGAGATCTTTCAAATGAATATTATAAAATAGCTATAAAATAGTTAGTTTTTTGATGATGTTACTTGCCATATTGCAGTGGTATCATTCAGGTAAACAGGTTTCAATGAAGAAATAGATTGCTAAGTTAGTGGCCCTGCGATATCTTTTCGACTTACGACTTTCTGTCGATAGTTACTCGAAACGTGGGGAAAACAAGGGCGGGAAACAAAGCGGAAGAAGACCAGTAAACAATCGTCGATTATTCTTCATAGATCGATTCACAGGTGGTTCACAGTTCGTAACGCCCACTGCTTCCACTTTTCCTTTGAGTCCCATTACCCGTTATTAAATATGAACACGAGTACGTAGAGATCTTCCGTGTGCTGAAACGGCGATCAAAACGAAACATATATACAACACACACACGATCGAGACAGAAAAGAGGGCGAGGGAGAGAGAGAGAGACAGAGAGAGACAGAGACAGAGACAGAGACAGAGACAGAGAGAGAGAGAGAGAGAGAGAGAGAGAGAGGAATATTTGTTGATGAAAGATGCTGGTTACCAAGGAAAATCGATGTACCGATTTCCAATTCCTGGAATTTCCCAGAGTTTCCCGGAGGCTTCTCAAATGAATCTCGCACCCCTATCACCGATAGAGAATCTAGCCGCGTACGATCGCGACGACACTGCCGAGGGTGAATGCTGCCAGGTCCGACGTCATCTGCTTCGGGAGCGGTGTGCTCTCTCCTTCTCACTTTCCGTTCATTTTCCGCCCTTACGTCGTCCGGTGGTTGGCCGAATTGCGACTGCGTCGCATTGTAACGGCGCCGACGCTCTCTCGTCCTCTCTTAGTCGATCGCTACTCGTTAGTCTAAACCAACTTTCGTCTCGTTGTCGATGATAAACGTTAGACTACCGCACCGTACACGCAGACGACCAGCTTCTCCATCTGCGGACTGTCAATCCAACGCGGCTTTTAACAAGACTCAGACCAGTCTCGAGCAAAATCGTGTTCGTGAGTTCTTCAAAATCATACCTGCACTAGATCTTGTGACATTCTGACGTTGCGTCAATCTGAAATTCATTGTTTGTTGATTCTAGAACAAGACTACTGCTTGAAACTTGTTTTATCGAATGTTGCTTTCTTCCGTAACGAGCCAGCAGTAAACGAAATGGATATACTTCGAAATATGTTTTCTTAATGCTGTTTGATATTCGATATTCATCATTTTAAGTTTACGTTACTATAGTAGTAGTAGTAGTTTATTAGTATTTTCGATATATAAGCACTTTATATTTTTAAATAATTCACGTATTTCTTTTTTCTTTTATTCGTCAATATATATATAAATCTTTCTAAATTTATGAAAATCTTGTGTCAGCAGCAATCATAAACTGTGACTATCTTCTGATATTACCTGTACGTATATTTTATGAAAATAAATTATATAAACACTACTTTGTTTCTTTCTTTCGTTCTCTCTCTCTTTCTCTCTCAAAAATTATTAATTTTAGTTATTAGTAATTATTAATTATCAGTTTTTCTTTACTAGTATCTATAGAGGAGCTTTCCCGACAAAATGTTGATAACATGGCGTCAAGATATTATAAACGATCGCAGTAGAATAATTACACTAAACTGTCCATTAAATAATTTCAACGAGAATTTATGAATCTTATGAAATGAACGAATATTTAAATTGTATTTAAATTGGAAATTGAACTAACGATTAATTATTCATATGAAAAGATCGTTGTTATGTAAATATAATAGATTTATTAGATATTAACAATTTTTACAGCATTTGTGTTTCATTTATTTTAAACAACGCGTAACTATGAGTAAAAAGTCTTAACACTCTTATCAATGAATCGACAATGCGGATAATTTTCCAACAAATTGTATACTAAACAAAACAGAAACGATACAGTCAAGTTGTTCGCCATACGACTAGGAAATTTAATCGATCAAATCCCACAATTTTTCTTCGCCATTAAATATCATTCATTCGCAATGAATGCGAGTAAACAATTCAACAAATCTGGCGTTAAAAAATTTAAAATAAATCCGCATTAAGTACAGTATTTTTCAACTAGTAAATAATCGGAAGTATCTTCATATTTAGCATTTCGCATAATTCATAATGTAATTATCTCTATTTCTCAAACACTTGCAAAAGATTCTTTAAATAAAAGAGATTCCGGTCGATACTTGCTTTATGAAAAGTTGATGTAATTTATGAAACTGCTCTTCGTTTTAATTTGGTACTTAACGAATTATCATAATCCGCTTTGCTAAATAATCGAAAGTTAAATAATGTATGAATAATCGAAGAACAATTTCATACCAACGATATAGTTCTGTGACAGTACAGTAGCAAACATCTACCATTGGTCGAGTATCGTTAAAAATAAAAAAATAATATAAGCAAACACGCAGTTATAAATAAAAAGATCTTATTATACAATAGTTTTACGTGAGTCTTTCTCCCATACATATACATATTTAAGTTCACGGACCGATCACATGTACACGTTTCATCACTCGCTCGCATACATCTTTCATAAATTTATTGCTTTATAATTAATCCTTATTACTATATTGGACGGTACGATGACTCATAACTGTTATGCATCTTCATCAGATCTGTTGAATGAAAATTTGTATTATAAGTACCGAATGAGAATTCATTAATCATGTTGCGCGAAAAATGAAATCTACTGGTCAATATTATCGCAGAAGACGACGAACTATTGCACAGGATAGATTCGATGTAAATAACCTTTCACATCGATGTCAAATAATATTTATAATGATAGCGATCTATGCATTCACGCGCAAAAATTTCGAAGAATTTTTACTGGTATGCGAATTATTTCAGTGACAAATTTATTTTGCTGTCCCAAGTGTATATACTTCATTGTCTTTACAAATTCGCAACAGACAAACATTTTATATAACTTAAACGTAAATATTCTCAGAATGCGCAATTTCGCTATCGCTACCCTGAGAATATTGTACATTAGACTTTTGACGACACACATTTAAACGCTTTGATCTCTTGACGTTGCTTTTTAATTATATCACGCTCGATGACACGGATCGAACAATGCAGAATTTTCGAACAGTTGCATTTTCGAAACAAAAGGCATAAATCACATTAAAATTGTGTTGTGTTGCGAAATTGATGGCAATTGTGCCACGCTAGATAGTGTCGATGGTCTAAATAATAAAACTGGTAAAATAATAGTTTTGGACACGCCGCGTCGCACTACATCGACACGGATTTCGCAAAATCGCAATTACTCACGATGCGCGATGGGTAACGTTGAAAGCTTTTCGCAGGGAAAAGTTTGTCAGTTTTTGCTTGTCGTTGATAATAAGTATTTCCGACCTGGTTTCGCCGCGATACATGTGTCGTTCTATTCATTGCAGAAATTCGATTGAGAGTTCGTCACGCAGAATAAATTCTTGCGCTTGTTTCGAAATGCACTGATATCTGCTTCCGGTTCGGTTCAATTCTATTCGGCCGTTGCGTAGTGTCTTGCAAATCAACGAGCAATTCTCGCGTGAGAGAAACGTAATTTCAAAAATATGTTGTCAACTAGTATAATTTTGATAATTCGATACCATGAAAGAAATTTCAGTCATGCCAGGCACAGAAGAATCCTCATTATCAGGCGACACATATTACGGAGTGAGAAATTCAACAAAAGTTGAATTTGTGTTTATTAATTTATTTTTCATAGTTTCACGAGCAACTTTCTTTATAACTCCGTGGTAGTTTCCACCGGGCTCTGTTCACCCAAGTACGTGAATCCTAGATGAGAATAATCCCTTTTTTCTCTAAATGTGACGTTATCGTTCGATGGACTAGGGCTGAGTAGATCGTTACCGTGGTTGTATAATGGATTCAATACGGGCGTCGGATCGTGATTGTTCAACGTGTTTGCATTACTGTTATTATGGTTTTTCCTGCCGAGGGTCGATCGTCGTAACGAATGAATGTTCGTATCTGCATGGGTTCCAACTATGCTCGAAGCACGTGCCGTGGTCGCTGCCTCAGAACTTACGGGGCTTTGTTGTCCTAAACAGATAATAATGCGCGCTTGTAATCTCTTGTTTCTCTTGTTTCTCTGATCATTTCTCCAAAGACTCGCAGCAGCTTTGACGACTATATTTTCTCCAAGGAAAAAACCATATTTTACAGAAAAACGACATTTCAACTATCAAATAATTAGACATCAACTGAAGAATATTAGATTTGGTTACTGTTATAAAATTCAATATTCTACTGTTCGAAACATTTATAAGCCTCGATTTTGAAACATTTATAGAGATAAAACAGATGCTAGAAATGAAATAATTTTTACGTAAAGTTATTCGATCTATTTAAAGCATAAAATTGGTGTAGTATATTGTATTACTGCACTCTTATCTTTAACCTTGTTTCTTCATCTTATCTATTTAAAATAGAACAGAATTTTTTATTGTAAAAGGTAGGTTTTAAGTACATTATTTTTTATATTTTTCATACTTAATGATACATTATACTTATAAATTCAAAGAAATTTCGATCGCATTTTTTGAATAGAAAAATGAATTACAAGGAACAATGCATTTGACAAAAGCATTTTTCGATTCGATATTATCCGTAGAAAATAATTAATTATTTACTATAAAATCATTCTATTCAGTTATGAATAAATATAGATTGCGATTAATTCAAAAGTTTATTTTTATTGTATCAATTATGAATAATGCTAGGAGGGCGACAACTTTCAGGAATAGAGTAGCATTTGCAACGTGATGTCGCAGTGAGAAATTTATAGATAAAATAAACGGTCTGAATATAATAATGCTTAATTTCCAACTATAATTCCAACGCAATTTAAGCTTAATACCAGAGTATTAATGTCTAAGCAAAACAGACGTAAATATGTTAAATATTTGAAAATATCGTTTCTTAGAAAAAAATCAAATCTAGTTATTCACACCACTGTATAATTATAATAAAATGTATGAATTACCAGTACTTTCTCCGTGATCTTTGGTAATGTAGCTAACATTGTCCAAGCTGAACGCATGATTCTTATTGCTGAAATCGAGCTGAAGATCATTATAACTATCATTGTCGTCGACAGGCACACTCATTTGAAGCACTTGTGTTTCGTACTCTTTCAAATTCGGTTCTACGTACACGGGATCGTAACGAGGCACAACGTACATTCGTTGCATCCGTTCTTTGTACGCCTTGTATCTATACAAAGAAGAAAACAGAATATTTACATAGCAAATAATATTCACGAGGTTCGTTAACTGCAACGTTACGTAAAAACTGAATCAATGATTCCATCTAATGTACGCGTCGATTCAGCTTAGCGGTGTTAAATGTTTTCAAGAGGTAACGACACCGGAAAACATAATTAATTCTAATGGATGTAATAAAGAGAACGATGAGTTTGCACGGTATGCAAAACTCGACGCTCGAATGAATACTCATTGCGACACTTGGAAATGTTTCTTTCACACGATATTACCTAACACAACAATTACGTTTAAAAATTGGCGTGTCGAATCACCAACTCTTTTTAAGCAAACC
>NIPQ01073819.1:0-54121 GCA_002806875.1 Lepidotrigona ventralis hoosana | reverse complement strand
TTAGGCATAGGGACGAGAAACTTCCGTCGATGTTAGCTATGAGCCATCAGGCCGTGATACTTATTTTGATAATAGCCGTCGGGCCCGGAAACGAAATTTGATGTTAGGTATAAGGACGTGAAATGCCCTTCGATTTTAGCCATCAGTCCGAGAAACGTATATCTACGTTAGACGTCATGCCGAATAACTTACGCCAATGTTGTCCATCTAGCCGCGATTCATACAGATACTTCGACTTTATTAACAATCAATGTTTTTCGATTTTAGCCATCAGTCCGAGAAACGTATATCTACGTTAGACGTCATGCCGAATAACTTACGCCAATGTTGTCCATCTAGCCGCGATTCATACAGATACTTCGACTTTATTAACAATCAATGTTTCCCCCGGGGACATTACCCCCGGGGGATGTTACATTAAGGCGCAGTCCGCACTGCCCATAGGGCAGGTATATAAAGATGATAATTTAGCAATTGCAGGGCTGGGAACGCATTGCTCAACCCTGCAATACATCGTTCACTTGCATTGCCGCAGGCTTCGGCTTGATAGAAAAAAGAAAAAGGAAAAGGGACGGTGGCCTTGTGCACACCGGCCCGTCATATACGTAGTATAAATTAGTTTTAAGTTTAGGAATTTGCAGGCGCATATCGATGCATGTGCCCGCCTAGAAATAAGAAAGGGAGGGAGAAAGCCGGAGTTGGTGCACCGGCCTTCCTCACCGCTCAGTACAGCGCCGCGCGGGATATATTAGTATGTATATAAATAGAATGCAGTATTATTCAAATCGAATGAAATATCAAAGGTCAATATATAATAACGAATCATGATCTAAAATAGTGATGACTACGGAAATCGGATGCACCTAATTAAAGTACCTAGATGATAAGTGTTGAAGTCAAAGAATTGTTCGCTACTATTCTCGTTGTACCAGCGCTGGTACTGGTGACAACAGTAGTGATTATAATAGTGAAAATAGTAATACTAAAATTAATAGTAATAATCATAATAGTAGTGATGAAGATAGTAACAATAATAATAGTAATATTAATTGTAGTGATAGTAGTAGTAATAATAATAGTAGCGATAATAATTGCATTTAAAGTCATTATGGTACTTGGTGCCAACGTCACTGTCGCCGTAGTAAAACGGCGTTTGTACAAAGATGACAGCGGTTTGCGGTGGGTCAACTCTAAAGAATTTAAGCTATTGTCTGTGATGGTCAGAAGATGGCTAAAATGCTATTATGTTGATGGTGGATTGACTATTGTGAGATAAAAGAACTGCGCTGGCCTGTAGAACTATTGTGAAGTGTGCGAGTTAATTGTTGTGGTGTTGATTTTTAAAAGGCAAGAATTGCTCCGCTTCCCGCCGGAATGCAGGCACGTGTGCATTGATTATTCTAATTATTGGGGAGGGGGGAGGGTTTAGAGTTCGACTGCTGCGCTGCTCTGATCTCGGAGACGTTCGTTGAGGCGAACGCGAAGGTGTTCGAACGCGCGGGCGAGCTCGCGGGTGTGCACGTGGGGAGTGCTTCCTGAGCGGTTAACCCCTGCACGCAGTATTGGCGGATGCCCGAGACATGCTCGACGTACACGTCTCGGGGCCACGCGATGGTCTCCGAGATCATGAGCTGACGCATTAGCATTCCTTGTGAAATGCGCAGCAGTGCGTTTATTCGGTCGTTATTTGAGTGCCAGGCGCCCAGGGCGCCTACGACGAAGCCGTCGACATGGACGATGTGACCGTTTCTTACTAATGAATCCGCGAGTGGTTTATATTTATTGATGTTTTCAATTCTCGCCCTTTCTAGCGCCTCGAATTTATTGTCAAATGGAACGGTCACCTCAATTATGACGACGGTTCTCGACGCCTCGTGCGTGATGACTAGGTCAGGACGCAGAGCCGTAAGATCTCCGTCGACGCCCGGTTGATCCTACCCCCCTCCCCCCCGGGGAGCCAGGAGGCCGCGGCAAGCATCTCGACAATGGCGTTATGCCGCAATTGCCGAGCGGCCGAATGTGGGCCACAATGACACAACACGTGGGGCAAGGTCTCCGACTGGTACCCGCACTTCCGACATCGTTTGTCACCGTCGCCCCATCGACGCGCCCCATTTAAGGGGAGCACGTCGAGGCGCGCGCGGTGAATAAATCGCCAGTCTCCGAAGCGCAGGTACTGACCTGTCCGCATGAAGCGATTGCTCGCTCCATGACGGGAAGTCGCGTCGAATACCTTGTCCTGGTCCGGCTTTCCGAGGAGCACGGACATATAGTGTTCTGAGACTGCGGCCCTCAGACGGCCAATGACTTGCCGCTTGGCGGCCGGAGGTATGATCACTCTCCGACCGCCGCGTGCCAGGCACTCCAGTGAGAGTTCGGCCCTGACCTGGCTCCACACCCAACGGATTCCTAACCGCTTTGATGACCTTAAGGCGGCGGATCTTACTTTGGACCAAAAGATCGCGCGATTACTGGAGGGAAGGGCTAATTCCCCCTCGAGCGAGCCCGAGAGATAGCCGGTGATATCAACCTCCGTTGGCTGTCGTCAGATTTTCTGGCGAATGGCATTTTCCAGCGTTGACCTCGCGACGCGTGCAACCGCCGGGTCATCTGCGTTCAATAATTTGAACGCGTGGGCCACGGCAGATGCGTCTGCGAGATCCGCCAACGGGAGGAGCCCGCATCCCCCCCAAGAGGGAGGGATGAAAACTACCTCGGCGCTGGCACGCTGGGAGTGATTCAACCATCTCTTTACCGTTCGCCTTAAGATCCGATCGGCCTCCGCCAACGGTGTCTTTTTAACGGACCCGCCCCTTAGCAAGAAGTCAAGGCGCGGCAACAAAAATGTCGCCACGGTCTGTACCTTCTGCCAGGGGGCGAGATATGAAGCGCTGACCGCCTCAAGATCGGCGATTAGGTCCGCGATCGCGCGGTATAGAGTTTGGTCGTTGTCAACTCCCGTGGGGACTTCCAGGTGGAGGTAGGAGTCCCCTTACTCCAACACGGGCAAACTTTCGCCCGCAAGGTGGAAGGCCGTTGGGATTGGCTCGCCTTTCGCCCCGACGTGAAGTGTAGCGCACTTACGTGGGTTGAAAGAGAGTTCCAACGGCCGCGCGCAGTTTTCGGCGGACGAGAAAAGGCGTTGCATGTCGTCGGGGGTTGCGGCGACGAGCGCGATATCGTCCGCGTACGCGAGGGCTGTGACCCTCTCACCGAATACGTCCACCCCGGCTCCCGATGCCGCGGCCGCTCGAACCAGCGGGTCGATTACCAGGTTGAACAGTATAGGGCTCAAGGGGCAGCCCTGCCTCACCCCCGACATCATTGGAATCGGGTCGGTGTACCTTTCCCGAGTGCGCACGCGGACCGTGGCGCCTTCGTAAAGGCTCTCCACGGTCTCGATTAACTTTTCTGGGACACCGGCAGCAACGAGGGTGTTCCTGATGACCGCGTGGGGAACAGAGCCGAACGCGTCGACCAGGTCCAGCCACGCGACCACTACCTGCTTTTTAAGGTCGCGGGCACGCTCTAAAACGCGGTGCAGCATGAAGGAGTGCTCGAGACACAAAAATCTCTTTTGGGCCGCGCACAAACGATTTTTGTCGATCGCCCAGCGCGTCAGCGATCGGCCAGCACGGCGGCGAGCAGTTTAACGACGACGTCGCCCATTGTAACGGGCCGCCAGTTCTTCAGGGCGTCGCGAGAGCCCTTCTTGTGCAAAAGCACAATAAGGCTCTGCTTCCACTCTGCTTCCACTCCATCTAGCCGCGATTCATACATATTGATATAAGATATTAGCCATCAGGCCGAGAAGCGACATTTGATGATAGACATGAGGCCGAGAACACTCATTCCATGTTAGCCATTATGCCGAGAAACTTCTTTCGATGTCAGACATCAGGTCGAGGAGTGTACGTCGATGTTATCCATAAGGCCGAAGAACATTATTCGATGTTTGCAATCCTATTATCGTCCTTCGGTGTTAGCCATATACCCGAGAACTTCCTTTGTTTGCAACATCATCTAATATTATCTAATGAACCTGATATTACGGAATTCCGGTACGAATAATGAAGTTTTCATATAACTATACAAATTTTTCAACAGTCATTCCAGATTTCATATTGATTTTATTGTCTTACATTATTCGCATCGCGGGATTGGTAATGATCTCCATTTTTTTTTCTAGGTTAATGTCGTCTAATGTTGTTTAGTGATCCTAAATTACTAATGGTTTCTGGTACACGGAATAATTTTCAAACTTGACCACTCAAAATTCTCCACATTCATAGTGTGTATATATATCAACTTTATGGCCTAATAATATTCTACGCATCAGGGGCAATACAATGACCATCTTTTCTATGTACATAAATATCATATAATATTGATTCTGGAATGTTGTGAAGTACCGTGGACTGTTTGATTGGACATATGTCAATTCTATTTTTCCCACATTCATTCTATCAATATACCATAACATCAGATAGTCTTATATTATTCTACTCATCGCGAGGCGAGGCTTATATTATTCCTTGCAACGCGCACTTCATAGTGAACACCATTCTTTTGTACATATAAAACACCTAATCTCGTTTACCGAACTGAAATGATATGTATTCCCGGTAGGTGGATTGAAGTTTACATATTAAAATTAAAAATATTTGACGTTCAATCTCTCGGTATGTGATATCGATTTTATGTTCTTAAATTATTTTCTCATCGCGGTGTTCATTAGAAACATCTTATTTTTGTACATAAATATCATCTAATATCATTGACTGAAATATTACAGATATCCGGTATGTGGAATGAGGTTTACATATGATTTTTCAAAATTTTACACATTTGTTCTCTCAATATGTCATATCTATTTTATGATCTTAATTTATTCTGCGGATTTCGTTGTTAGCAGTGAAAATTTTTACTACAGAAATTTTTATCTAATTTTTATCGATCCTGGAACATTACTTCTCTTGGCACGTGGAATGAGTTTACATATGATATTTCGATATTTTGCACATACATGCTGTCAATACATCCTTTTGATTTTACAATCTTATAGTAATTGATGCTCTGCGTAATTCACAATGAACAGGATTTTTTTTGTACAAAATGTTATCTAATGGAATTTATCGAGAATGAGACATTACGGACTCTCAGAACGTAGAATGAGATTTACATATGACCATTGAAAACATTCCACATTCATTGTATCAACATACCATATTGGTATTTTAGCATTATATAACAGCATTATCTACGTGTCGCGGGGGTAACAATGGACACGATTTCTTTGTACCTAAATGTCATCTAATAATGTTTATCGAGGTTGAAATATTACGGAATACCTGTACGTAGAATGTGTCTTATATTTTTCTGCGCATCGCGGAGGACCAAACGGATTTTTTGTACACAATTATCATCAAGTATTGTTTATTGGGCCTGAAATTTCACAATATTCCGGTATGATGGTGGAAGTTTACATATGTCGCTTCAAAATGTTATACAATCTTTATCTCAATATATCACATAGATTTTATGATCTTCTATTATTCTACGCAACGCTGAGATCAAAATGAACCACATTTTTGGACATAATTATCATCTAGTATTACTTATCGAGCCTGAAATATTATGGAGTTCCGGTACGTAAAATGAAGTGTACATATGACTATTCAAAACTTTCCACATTCANGAAGTGTACATATGACTATTCAAAACTTTCCACATTCATTTTGACAATATTTCAATATTAATACATCAATATTATGTTTTTATATTACTACATCAATATTATGTTTTTATATTACTCTACGTAGCATGATTCACGATGAATACCTTTGTACACAAATATCATCTAATATTATTTATCGAGCATGAAAAATCACTGTGTTCCATTATGGAAACGCGGTTTACATGTGACACGTCAAAATTTTCCACATCTTTCTGTCAATACAGCCTATCGCATATATGATATCATATATTATTCTACGTATTGCCGGAGTTCACCACGAATACCGTTTCCTTGGTCTTAAGTATCATTCAATATTATTCAACATGCCTGCAATACTACGGAGCCATAAGAGGAATGATGTATACATATGTCCATTCACAATTTTTCACAATCATTTTATCAAGATAACATTTCGATTTGATGTCCTTATGTTATTCCATGCATCGCGGTGTTGGAAATGCACACAACTTTTTGTACATATTTCGTTTTGCGAATTCCTGTTACGTGGAAAGAATTATACATATGACCATTAAAAGTTTCCCACATGAATCCTTTCTATGTACCAAATCGATGTTATTGTCTTATATTTTTTTAGTATTTCGCATCGCGGGGTACAAAATGAAGATTTCTGAACATTAATATAATCTAATATTATTTATCAAGTCTGAAAAACTACGCAAATCCGGTACAAGGAATGAGCTATAAATATGAAAATTCAAAATTGTCACATAACTCTGAAAGTATTATTCCACACATAGAGGGGTTTCAAAGAACAACATTTTTTATACATAAATATCGTGCATTATTATTTATCGAGCCTGAAATGTAACAAATTTCCAGTACGTGGAATGTTATTTGAATATCTCAATTCAAAGTTTTCCACATTTATACTTTCAATATAACATATCGATTTCAATTTCTTATGTTATTCTACGCATTGCAGGATTCATAATGAAAGCAAATTCATCATTCGTAAATATCATCTAAGATTATTTCACGACACTGATATAATATGGAATTCCGGTACGTGGAATGAGATTAACATATGACCTTTCAAAATTATCCTCATTTATTCTGTTATTACGTTATGTCTGTTTTATGGCCTAATAATATTCTAAGCAACACGGGATTCACAATGCGCTTCATTTCTTAGTGCATAAATGTCGTTTAATACTATCTATCGCACCTGAAATATTACGGAGTGCAACAACGTGCAATTCTGATATGTTAATTGAAGTTTCCCACATTCCGTCTGTCTTTAAACATATCAATTATACTGCCTTACTCTATTCAACACATTGCAGATTTTTCAATGAAGGTCATTATTTTGTTCTTAAATATCATTTAATATTTTTTAACGAGACTGTAATATTACGGATATCCGGTAGAAGTAATAACGTTTAATACGAAAGTCAAAAATTATATACATTGCTTCTGTCAATATATCATATCGGTTTTATGGCCTAATAATATTATACGCATCACTGAGATCACAATAACCACTATTTCTTTGTATATAGGCAACATCAAATATTATCTATAGTGCCCAAAATATTACGGTGTACAGCAATGTGGAATGTTGTTTACTTATGTCAATTCAAAATTTTATTGTCCTATAGTATTCTACGCATTGCATTCGCCATTTTTTTGTTAGCAAATATCATCTGATTTTATATAACGGCTCCAAAGTACTACGGAATTCCGGTTTGTGGAATGAGGTGTACATATGTCCAATCAAAATTTTCCACAATAATTCTGTCAACACACAATATCGCTTTTATTGTCTTATATTATTCTTCACATTGCGGGATTCGCCATTTTTTGTCGTAAACATTATGTAATATTACGTTACGGAATTCCGTGACGTGTAACGAGGTTTACTTATGACCATACAAATTTTTCCACAGTCATTCTGTCTATATGCCATAACGGTTTCAATGTCTTACACAATTCTGCGCAGTGCAGGTCTCGCAATGAACGCAATTCTTTTGTTCGTAGAATATCATTTTGTATTATTTCACTAGCCTGAAGTACTTACGGATTTCCGGTACGTGGAATGACTTTTTCATATGACCATTTATTTTTTCAAAATACTTTCTTCCAATTTGTCACATCGACTTTATATCCTAATAATTCTTTACGCTTCACTGGGTTCACAATGACGCTCTTTTCTATATACATAAATATTTAATCTAATTTTATTTACCGCTCCTGAAATACTTCGAAGCATATCAACGTGAAACTTTGTCTACAAATGTCAAATCAAAGACTTTAACATTCTTTCTGTCACTCTACCTGATCGACCTTTTTGTCTTATATTATTCTGCGCATTGCGGGAATCGCAATGAACGCCATTTCTTGTCTTAAAAATAATTTTATAAAATCTAACAATATCGATACATATCGAAATTCCAGTACGTAGATTGATTTTGAGATATTAACATTCAAAACTTTCCACATCCATTCCGTTAATATACCATTTCGATTTTTTGTCGTATATTATTCTATGTACTGTGGGATTCACGATGAATGCTACTTTTTGTTCGTTAATATCGTCTAATAATATTTAATGGCCCAGAAATATCACGGATTTCCGTTGAGTTTTATATATGACATTTTAAAATTATCTATATTCATGCTGCCAACATATTAAACCGATTTCATTGCATACTAGTATTCTTCGCAGCCCGGGGCTCACAGTGACTACCATTTCTTTCCACCTAAATAACATTTAAAATTATCGATGACGCCAGAAATAGTACGTAGTAAGGCATCATAGAGTGGTGTCTACATATTTCAATTTACAATTTTCTATATTCATTCTGTCTATTAATCATATTTTATTGTTTTATATTATTCCGCGCATTGCAGGAATAAATCGCAACGAACACCATTCCTTTATTCGTTAACATAACCTACTATAATTATACGAGTTTGAAATATTATCGATTACCGTTACGTTAAATGAGATTTACATATGACCATTCAAATGTTTCCACATTCATGCTGTCAATGTATCATATGGATTTTATGGACCAATTATATTCGACGCACCATGAGGTTCAAAACGACCACCCCATTCCTTTGTACACAAGTAATAGCTAATATTATTTATCGCGCTAGTAGTATTAAGGAGCAGAGCAACGTGAAATGTTGTTCAAATACGTCTATTCAAAATTTTCCACATTCAATCTGACAATATACCGTATCTATTTTATGGCCTTAAATCTACGCATCGCAAGGATCGCAATAACCGCTATTTCATTATACATAAATATCATCTAATATTATCTATAGCTCCTGAAGTATTTTCCACATTCCAAAATTTTCCACATTCATTATGTCATTGTATCACATCGATTTCTTTGCCATATATTATTTTACTCATTGCTGGGTCCGCTAACACGCATTTTTTGTTCGTAGATATCGTATAATTATTTAACTACTAAATATTTCGGATTTCCAGTACTTGGAAAGATGTTTACTTAGACCACTCAAAATTTTCCGCATTAATCCTGTCAATATAGCATATCGATTTTACAGCCTATAATATTATTCTACGCTTTACGTTCACAATGACCACCATTTCTTTGCATGAATGGCGTCTAATATTATCTATTGCGCTTGATATACTACGTAGTACAGCAACGTGGAATGTAGTTTACATATGTGTATTCAAAGTCTTCCACATTCATTCTGTCAAAGTACCAAATTAACAATACTGTCTTATAATTAACGAATTGCGGGTTTCGCAGCGAACGCTATTTTTTGTTCTTAAATAACATTTAATATTATTTATCGAGCATTAAATTTTTCGGGGTTCCTGCACGTGGAATGAGCTATACATATACCTGTGAAAAGTTCTCCACAACCATTCTGTCAGTATATCGTACCGATTTAAGGTCGTTCATTATTAAATTCATAGTCGGATTCGCAATAGCCGACATTTTTTTCTGCGTAAGTATGGTCTTGTGTTACTTGTCGAGCCTATGATATTAAGGAGTTCCATTACGTGGAATGAGGTTTACAAGTAGCCACTCAAACTTTTCGACATTTTTTCTGTTTTTCTGATTTGTCATATTGATCAGGCCTTCTTATATCATTCTACGCCACACGAAGATCACTATGAACACCATTTTATTGTACATAAATTACGTCTATAGTATTATTTATCGTACCGTATATATTATTATCCGATATAATATTAAGGAGGTACGTGCATAAGGGTGTAGACTTGAGATTCATTTTGTCAATACCTCACATTGGTGTGATCGTTTTATGTTATTCTAATTATCGCTCGGATCTCATGAATACCATTGAAAATAAATATCATTTAGTATTATGTATCGGACTTTAAACATTACGGATATTCGGTACATGAATTGAGGTTTACATATTGCACACAAAGAATGTTTGACAATCATTCAGTCAGCATGTCACGTTGATCTAATAGTCATGTATATTATATTCTACGCATCGCGGTTATCACTATTAGCAACTTATTGTATTTACATCTCATAATATCTAATATCGTCTAATATTATTTATAATCTTAGAAATATTACGGTGTCCCGGCCCGGGGAATGAGATGAACATTTTGTTCTTTAAAATTTTCGACGATCATTCTTTCAACACATCATATCCATCTGATGTTCTTATATATTATACCACAATTCGCGGATAACACCATAAGCATAACTTTTGATACATAAAATTCATCCATATCTTTTAATTCTGCCCGCAATGTTAAGTCGCTCTAGTACGTGGAGTGAGGTTTTCATATGAGAGTTAAAAATTGTCGAAACTCATTGTTTTGATTCATGAAATCGATCTGATGGTCGTATATTTTTTTACGCATCGCGGGGTTTAAAATGAACCCAAAATTTTTGTACTTCTAATGTTATTAACCTAGCCTGAAATTTTACGGTCTTCTGTACGTGGACTGAGTTTTTCATGTGACACTTCAAAATTTCCGACAATCATTCGGATATTATATCATATAGATCTGATTGCCTTATATTAATCTACGCAACACATGGTTCGCTATGAACACCATTTCTTTGTACATAAATATCTAATACTTCTTATCGTGCATGAAATATTATGAAGTTACGATAAGTGGAATGAGGTTTATACGTGTCCATTCAAAATTATCTACGTTAATTCCTTCAATATATCATATTGATCAGATGGACTTATGTACTCGTACACGTCGCGATCACTATGAACGTCATTTTACTGTACATATATATCATCTAATATTATTTATATAACCCGAAAATTAACGGAATTCCGTTATGTGGAATAAGGATTGAAAGTGACAATTCTAAAATTTTGATATTCTTTCTGTCAACATATCGCTTCGATTTGGTAATCTCATATTACTCTACAAATCGTGTGGATGACTATGAATGTTTTATTGAGTACATATATCATTTAATATAATTCATTAAAGCTGAAGTATTACGAAGTATCGGTACTTGGAAAGATGTTTAGATATGACCACTCAAAATTTTCTACATTATTCTGTCAGTATATCATATCGATCTCATGGTCTTATGTTATTCTAACGCATCGCGAGTATTGCTATAAATTCAAAATTTTTTACATATATGTTATATATTACTATTTGTCGATACTGAAATATATTTTCGATAAATAGGTAACGCATTTCCTATCGCGGAATGTGTTTTACATTTCCAATATATTCAACAATCATTCTATCAATACACCACACAGATCTAATGGTCTTATTTTATTTTACGCATAGCTGGGATCATTATTGTCACCATAGTATTGTACATAGTTGTCAAGTAATATTATTCATCTACCCTGCAATATTACGGTGTTCCGGCATTTGGGACTAGGTTTGCATAAGTATCTTTAAAATTTTCGGCATTCATTCAGTCAATGTATCATGTCGATCAGACCTTTTATTATTCCGCGCATCGCGAATATGACAGTGAACACATATTTACAGTGAACACATATTACTTATACAAAAGTATCACCTAATATTATTTATCTAACGAATAAGAATTATCAAATATCTGTTGCGTGGAATGAGGGTTACATATGATATTTCAAAATTTTCGAAATTCATTCTGTTAATATATTATACCGATCTGACTGTCTTATGTTATTCTACGTATGGTGGGAACCTAATGAACACTATTTTGTTGTTCATATATTTCACACAATATTGTTTGACAAGCCTGAAGTATTACACATTTCCGGTACGTGAAAAGAGGTTTACATCTGAACATTCTGACTTTCGAGTTTCATTGTGACAACATACCATATCTCTCCGATATTCTCACATTATTTCAAACCTCTTCGAGTCTCACTATGAAAACCATTATACATCAATATCATCCAGTATCTTTTATCGAGTCTATAAATATTATGATGTTTCTGTACGTTAAGTAGGTTTACATATGGAAATTCAAAATTTTCGACATTTTTTCTGGCTAATATGATATCGATCTGATGACTTTAAATTTTTCTACGCGTCGTGTGGATAACTCTGAACACCGCCTTATTGAACGTAAATATCATCTAATATTATCAATTGAGACTGAAATGTTTCGGTGTTCCTGTTCGTAGAATGAAGTTAACATATGACACTTCAAAATCTTCCACATTCATTCTGTTTGCATATAATATTGATCTGATGGTCTTATATTATTCTACCCATGGAGTTGAACACCATTTTAAAGATCATAATAATCAGTGATTATATACGAGCTGGAAAAATTACGGAGTTGCAGTACGTGGAATGATATCTATGAGTGTCTACACTAAACGTTCGGCATTCCATTTATAATACATCATACATATATCATATCGATAATATGGTCTTAAATTATTCTACACTTTGCGGTGCTCTCTTTGAACACGATTTTATTGAACATATACGTCATCTAATAATATTTATAGAGCATGATATCTTGTGATGATATTGAACATTTAATGAGGTCCACATACGGACATTCAAAATTTTCGACATTCATTCTGTCAATATATTATCAATCAGATGGTCTTATATCATTATATGTATGGCGAAGTTCATTATTAGAAACATATTAAAGTGCATAGAAATCATCTAATATTAGTCATCGAAACTGACATGTTATCGTGTTCCAATACGTGGGATGCTGTTTACGTATATCAGTTCCAATCTTCCGACATTTATACAGACACTATGTCATAATAAATGACAAAGAGATCGATATAATGTGATTGACAGAAAGAATGTAAAAAACTTTGAAGTGTCTTATCTGGTCTATGACATGTACCGGAGGTCCCTAATATTTCTTGGTCGATAAATAATATTAGATCGTTGTTATAAATGAAGAAAGTGTGTCCATTGTGATTCTCGCCATGCATCGTTTAATATAAGAACACCAGATTGACATAATATGTTGACAGAATGTCGAATATTTTGATTCTTTCCTATGTAAGCCCCGAATCGTTATTCTTAGGATTACCGTTATTCTTCAGGGTCGATAAATAATGTTAGATCGTCGTTATACATTAATAAATTGTTCTCATTGATTGTCACCGCAATGCGTAGAAAAATGTATGACTATCAGATCGGCATACATTGTATCCGTGAGTGTCGAGAAATTTGACGTATTATATGTATACCTCTTACCACGTTCCGGAAAACGGTAATATTTCAGGGTCGACAAGTATTATTAAATAATCGTTGGATATTAAAAAATTCTGTTCACAGTTGTCCCCGCGATGCGTAGAATTATATAGGCCTATCAGATAGGTATGATATAATGACAGAATCCATGTCGAAAGTTTTGGTTTTTTTAGACGTAAGCTCCGAACTGTACCGGTGGACAGTAAAATTTCAGGGTCGATAAGTTGAATTATATCGTCGTTATATATTAATAATAGTGTTCATAGTAATACGCAGAATAATAAAAGATCATCAGATCGATATATTATGTTGATTCGTCTAAAGCCGAGAAATTTCAAGGAGCAAATGTGAACTTTATTTTACGAATCGGAACACCGGAAAGCTTCACGGTTTATAAATAACACTAGAGTGTCGTTATATATTAAAAAACTGTTTCCATGCTGATCCCTGCAATGCGTAGATTAATATAAGACAAGTTGATGGATATGGTACTTTGACAAAATGAATATCGTAAACTTTGATTTATCACAGTTAAACTCCGAAACTTACCGGAAGACTGTGTTACTTCAGAGTTGATGAATAATAGAAGAAACCGTAGTAACATGCTATAAAATTTTGTTCGTAGTGAAACACGCAATGCGTAGAATAACATAAGACCATCAGATCGAGATTGACATATTGACGAGATATTGACATGGTGAATGCCGAGAAAATTGGAGGAGCATACGTAAACTTCATTTCGGAATACCGTAATATTCCAAGGTCGGTAAATAATATTAAATCATATTTATATATCAAGAAATTGTGTTCTCTGTGATCCCCGCGATTCGTAGCGTTATGTAGGACCATCAGAATTGGATAAATTGTCGAGTACTTCCATGAAGAATAGGTAAACGACATTCCACGTACACCGTAGTAGTTCAGGGCCGATGAATAATATTCTGTGGAAAAATATAAACAATTAGATCAGTATAATATATTAGTATGGAGAACGTCGAGAATTTTCAACATGCATTTTTAAACCACATTTAGCGTACCGGAATACTGTAAATATTCAAGGTCAATAAATATTATAAGTTCATTGCTATTTCTTAAAGACATGATTTAGCATTAATCCCAGCGATTCGTGCAATGATATATCACTATTAGCCCGATATAATATATTGAAAAGGTGAATGTCGAGATTATTCAATGATTGTATGTAAATCTCATTCCACGTACCGGTATACCGCAACATTTCAGGGACGATAAATGACATTGTATTGTCATTATGTTTTAAAGAAACTTCTTCAATGTGATCCTAGCGAAGAGAAGAATAATATATGATCATCAGAAAGGGATGAAATATTGAATTAATGAATGTCGAAAATCTTGTACAGTTGTGTCTTAGCCACGTACCCAATGACCGCAATATTTCAGGCTCAATAAATAGTACTATATCGCCGTTTTATATTAAAACATTCTTTGAGATCTTTGCGATGCGTCGGTTAATATAATGCCGTCAGATCGAGATAATATATTGATATGGTTAATGTCGAGAAATTTCAATGAGCATAAGTAAACCACATTCCACGTACCGAAATACCTTAATATTTCAATATCGATAAATAACATATGACCGTCATTACTTATTCAAAAATTGTGGACAATGTTGACCTTGCGACGCTTAAAGTAATACAAGAGAATCAGATCAGGATAATATATCAAGATGATATATTCAGAAATATGAATGTCGAAAGCGTTGAATGGTCATATGTATGCATCATTGCATGTACCTGAACACTCTAATACATCAGGCTCGTTAAATAATATCAAATGATATTTACGATAAAAAAAAATTACGTTCATTGCGATTCATGCAATGCGTAAAACAATATAAGACCATAAAACCGATATGCTATATTTACAAAATGAATGTGTAATATTTTGAACTGACATATGTAAACAGTATTCTACGTACCGGAAGCGTAGGTTTAATACTCTACGTACGTTTAATACTGTTTAAATTTAAATAATATTAGATTATATTTGCGAAAGAAAGAATGGAGTTCATTCTTAATAACACAATGCATAGAATAATATAAGGCAAGACAATCTATATGATATATTGACAGAAATAACGTGGATAACTTTGAACTGACATATGCAAACAACATACCACGTTGCTGTACTCCTTAATATTTCAGGCGAGGTGGATTGTATTGGATATGTAAGTACAAAGAAGTGGTGGTAATTGTGACTCCCTTGATGCGCTGTATATTATTATGCCATGAAATAGATATGACATATTGACAGAATTGAAATGGAAGATTTTGATTGGTCATATGTAAATCTCATTTCACTTACCAGTACACAGTATAATTTCACGTTCGATAAGAAGAATTAGATAATACTTATGTACAAAATGATATGTAAAAAAGTGGTGTTTTAAACTGTAAAGTTTACTGTTATATTACAGGGTCGATAAATAATGTTAGATCGTCGTTATAAATCAACAAATTATTTTCATTGTGATTCCCGCAGTGCGTAGAGTAATGTGAGACCGTCAGATCGAGATTATACGTTTACAGAATGACTTACGAAAATTTGAATTTTCACATGTATGCCCCGAAACGTCAAACTTGATGTCAATAATAATTCAGGGTTGATAAATAATATTAGATAAACGTTATATTTTATAGAATTGTATTCATTGCTTCGTATACGTTGCATATAGTATTATGAAATAGTTAGATCGTGATAATATATTGACAGAATGAATGTCGAAGATTTTGATTGGTCATATGTAAGACACTAGGAGTACAGAGGAACGTAAAATTTCGAGGTTTATAATATTATATCGAACTTAAGTAGCAAAAAGTTTTGTTCATTGTAAAATGCATGATGCGTAGAATGATACAAGATTCTCAGACCATATAATGAATTGACAGGATGTTGGTCGAAAGTAGTGAATTGTTATATTTGATCGCAGAACCGTACTTGAGGACCGTAACCGTCGGGGGACGATAAATAGCATCAGACCTTTGTTACATATAAAAAGAATTATGTTCATTGCGTACGCTGCGGTTCGCTGAATACTCTAAGGAAGTCAAATCGTGAAAATATATTGACAGAATGAAAGTAAAAAGCTTTGAATGGTCATATGTCATCACTTAACCATATCGGAGGACCGATATATTTCGGGGTCGACAAAGAATATTAGGACGCCGTTAAACATTAAATAGGAATGTTCATTGTGATCCCTGCGATTCCTATATTAATATAAGAGGAAATCGAGATCATATGATGTTAGAATAAATGCTGAATGTCTTGAATCATTAAATGAAATCCCCGAACCTTGCCGGTGGAGCATATTATTTCAGGGATGATAAATAACACTAAATCGTTGTCTTATATTAAAAAAGGAGTTCAATTTGATCCCTCTGATTTGTAGAATAATATAAGACAATCAGATCGCGATTATATATAATGACAAATGATTGTAGAATTTATTGAAAATACTAATGTAAGACCCGATACGTACACGAGTAGCGTATTACTTCCGGGAAAATAAATAACACAAAAACGCTATTATAAATGAAGAAATGGTGCTCATTGCGATCCCCGCTATCATGGAGTAATACAAGACCATTAGTTGGAGATAATCTATAGTTACCTATAGTTATCTATAGAGATAATCTATAGATATCTATATACATCGTATGAATGTAGAATATTTTGAACGATCGTACGAAGGCCCCAATCCGTAACCAAGTAAAGTATATTTTCGGGGACAATAAATAATACTAAATCGGTTTATTACATTAAAAAATTTATTCCCTTTGATAACCGCGATGTATAGAACAGCACAAAATTATCGGGTTGAAATAATATATTGATAGACGGAATGTAGAATATTTCGTTTTTATATATTTAGAATATATAAAAACATGTAGACACCGATCCGTTAAGAGGGAGCGTATTATTTCACAGACAATGGATAATACTAAATTGTCGTTTTATATTAAAAAATTTGTTACTTTTGATACCCGCGCTGCATATAATAGTAAAAGATCATCAGGTCGAGATAATATAATTATAGAATTATTGTAGATTACTTTGAACGATCATATGTAAACCCCGACACGTACTGGGGTAGCGTAAAAGTTCGGTGTCGATGAACAGTATTGGATTGTCGTTTCACATTAATAAATTATGTTCATTGTGATCCCCACTATGAGTGCAGAAACACCAGACCATCAGAACGAGATTATATATTGATAGAATGAATGTAGAATATTTGTAATGATCAAATGTAAGCCCAGAAACACATGGAAGAGCATATAATTCCAGTCATGTTAATAACAATAAATTGTTTTTTCATATGAAAAAATTATGTTCATTGTGGTTCCCCAATTCTTAGAATCGCAGAAGTCAATCACAGAGAAATAATTTAATGATAAAGTAAAAGTAGAATATGTTAAATAATAACATGAAGGCCCCGATCCGTATCGGAGCCGTATATTACTTCTGGGACGATAAATAACACTAAATCGTTGTTTTATTCTAAAAAATTGTATTGCGTTGCGTAAAATAATATAAAACGATCAGACGGAGATAATCTACTGATGGTGTGAATGTAGATTGCTTTGAATTACCATATGATAGCTCCGAAACGTGCCTGACGTGCGTACTATTTCGGGAACGATAAATAATACAAAATCGTTGCTTTACATTAAAAAACTTGTTTGTTGTGATCCCCTCAAGCGTTGAATAACATATAAGCATCAGATCGAGATAATATATTGATAGAATGAATGTAAAATATTTTGAATTAACACATATAAATCCTGAACCGTACGAGAGGCGCGTATTTTTCTGGGACGATAAATAATAGTTAATCGTAGGTGTATGTTAATTTGTTTATTGTGATCCTCGTGTTTCGCAGAATAATATAAGACAGTCAGAGGAGGATAGGACTTATTGTTAGGGTGCATGTAGGCTGCATGTAGAATAGTTTGAATTATGATATGTTAGCGTCGATTCTTAGCGGAAGAGCATATTAATTCGGTGGCGATAAATAAAGTTGAATCATTGGTTTATATTAAAAAATAGTTTTCATTGCGATCCCAGCAACGCTTAAAAAAATATAAAGTTTTCAGCGGGAGATAATCTGTTGGTAGAGTGAATGTAGCGTATTTTGAATAATCATTAGTATTCCCCGTTCCGTACCGGAGGATATAATTTCGGGAACGATCAATAATTTCAACTCGTTTTATATTGAAAAACTTATTCGTTTTGATCCCCACGAAACGTAGTGTAATATAAGGCAATTACATAGAGATAATCCATTGATAGTTTGAATGTAGAATATTTTGAATGATCATATGTGGACACCGATCCGTACCGGAGGAGCGTGTTACTTCAGGGATGATAAATAATACTAAACCGTTGTTTTGTACAAAGAAATTGCTTCATTTTGATACCCGCGATTCGTAGAATAATGTAAGACAATAGGAGGTATATAATTGATATAGTTGATATACAGTGAATGTAGAATATTATGAATTGTCGTATGTATGCACCGTTGCGTATCGGGGGAGCGCATCATTACGGGGACCATAAATAATGTTGGATTGTCTTTATATATATAAACAAATTACGTTCATTGTCATCCTCACGAAGCGTGGTAGGATATAGGACCATCATAGGGAGACAATCCAATAGCAAAGTGTATATAGAAAAATTGGAATGACAATATTTAAGCCCCGAAACGTACCGAAGGAGCGTAACGTTTCGGGGACAATAAGTAATAGAAGTATACAGAAACGTTTTTCTGTATCAAAGAATTTGTTCATAGTGACACCGAGATACGTAGATAAATACACGATAATCTGATGGAAATGTTATTATGGGTAGAATCAATGAAGAACGCTTTGAATGACCGTCGTGTGTCGTATGTATGCGCCGATCCGTACTGCATGGAAGTATCATTTCGGAGAAGATAAACAAGACAAAATCGTTGTTCCATATTAAAAAAATTTTTTCACATAGTGATTCATAGTGCAGAATAACATAAGTTAGAATAACATAGTGTAGAATAACATAAGAAAATCAAATCGGAATAACATATTGATAGAACGAATGTAAAATATTTGGAATGATAGTATTTAGAATATTATCGCGATTTGAACTTCTTATATTATTCTACGCATCACGGGGATCACAACAAACAAACTTTTTAATATAAAATAACGATTTAATGTTATCTATCGTCCCCGAAATAATACGCTCCACCGGTACGGATCGAGGCTTACATGTGATCAAAATTTTCTATATTCATATTATCAATATATTATTTCCATATGATTGTACTATATGATTTTACGCTTCGCTGGTATCACAAAGATCACATTCTTTTAATATATAACGATGATCCAATATTTATTATTGTCCCCAAATGATACGCTCCTCCAGTACGGATCGGGGATAACATTGGATAATTCAAAACATTCTACATATATTCTAACCATATATTATCTGGATCTGATGGTCTTATATTATTGTGGGCTTCGCATGGATCACAATGAAAACAACTTTTGATATATAACGACGATCAACTATTATTTATCGTCGCCGATATTATACGCTCCTTCGTACGGGCCGGGGCTTACATACGTATATTCAAAACATTCTACAATCATTTTAACAATATGTTATCTCGATCTGATTCTCTTACAGTATCTACGCATCGCGAGTGTTACAAAGGACAAATTACTTAATATGATACAATGTTTTAGTATTATTTATCGACCTCAAAATTGTGTGCTCTTCTGGTACGGATCGGGGCTTACAGAAGGTCATTTGAAATATTCTACATTCTTTCTATCAATATATTATCTCGATCTGGTCACCTTATGTTATTTTACGCATCGTGGGGATCACAATATACACAATTTTTTTATATAACGACTATCCAAAATTATATATAACCTTCTCGAAATAATACGCTTGTCCGGTACTGATGCAGACTTACGTATTATCCTTCAAAATATTCTAAATTCACACTATCAGTTGATTGTTTCTCTCTGATTGTCTTAAATTATTCTACGGGTCGCTGGTATTACAAGGAACAAATTTTCTAAATAGAACTGCGATTCAGAATTTTTTATTCCCGGAGTAGTACAGTCCTCGGTACGTACAGTACGTATCGTGGATTGCATATGGTGATTCAAATTGTTCTACATTCACAATATCAATAGATTATCTCCCTCTGATGTTTTGATATTATACTAGGCACCTTGGAGATACTAAGGAATACAATCTTGAATGATGAAAATAATGAATATAATTCTTTAATATATAACGACAATCCATTGTTATTTATCTTTCCCGAAATAATACGCTATTTCGGAGGATTGGGGCTCAAATGATGGTTCAAAATACACTACATAAGTTCAATAAGTATTATATCTCGACTTGACGGTCTCATATTATTCTAAACATTGCAGGGATCACAGTGAACGAATTTTTTAGTAAAAGCATTTATCGCCTCCGAAGTAATGATACTCTGGTACGAATAATTGGCTAAGTATGAGTATAATTCAAAGAACACTAAATTCTCACTATCAGTTGATTATATCCTTCTGATATTCTTATATTATTCTATGTATCGCGGCAACCACTAAGAATTATTTCTTTAATATAAAACAATGATTTAGTATTATTTATCGTCCACGAGATTATAAGCTCCTTCGGTACTTACCGGGTATTACATACTATCATGCAAAATATTGTACATTCCCTCTAACAATATAGTATCCCCCTCTGTCCTATGTAACTTTACGTATTGCGGTGATCGCAATGATCAAAGTTGTTTAATATATAACGATGATCCAATATTACTTATCGTCAACGGAACAGTACGCTCCTCCGGTACTCATCGTGGTTTACATACGATAATTCAAAATATTCTACATCCACTTCATTAATATATTATCCCGATCTAGTGGTCTTATATTGTTCTACGCATTGCTGCTATCAAAATAAACAAATTTTTTAGTATAAGAAAAGAATTATTTATCTTTCCCGAAATAATTTACTACTCTAGTGTAGAACGTGGCTTACATATGATCATTCAAAATATTCCAAATTCACTCTATCAACTATATCTGATTTTCTTATATTGTTCTACGCAAGACCGGGACCAAAATTTTTTAATTTAAAACAACGATTAAATATTATTTATCGTCCCCGAAATAATACGCATCTGGTACGGATAAGCTTATACAAAGTTCATGCAAAATATTCTACATTCATTCACTTAATCTATTATCATGACTTGGACTCATATTATTGTACGCATGGCGGGAATGGCGATGAATTAATTTTTATCAACTTTCAGTTTTATATTTTGCCCCCGAAATAATACGTCTCCCCTGTACACATCGGGGCTTTCATATGACTATTCAAAATATTCTACATTCTTTCTATCAATAGTATCTATAGCATCTCGATCTCGTTGTTGAACATTACTCTACGCTTCGCGGGTAACAAACGCACCAAATTCTTTGAGATTAAAAAACTATTTAGTATTATTTATTTTCCAGGATATTATATTATCTTCCGTTACGGATCATCCCGAGAATAGCTATTGGATGTTAGCCATCAGGGCGAGAAACGACATTAGATGTTAGCTGTCGGGTCGAGAACTGATTTTCAATGTTACCGTCAGGCCGATAATTTGATGTTAGACATCAGTGTGAGAAGCTAACTTCGATGTTATCCATCATGCCGGGAAACTTCTGTCATTATTAGCCATCACTCGGAGAATCTTTCGATGTTAGTAATCAGACAGAAAAACGTAATTCGATGTCAGCAATCAGGCTAAGAAACTTTCTATGATGTTATATATTAGCCCGAGAAAATTCCTTCGATTTTGGCCATGTAGAGATGAAGCTAATTTCGATGCTTAATACCAGGCCGAGAAACGTCCTCCGAAATTATCCATTAGGCCGAGAAACGTAATCCGATGTTTGCCATCAGGCCGAGAAACGTCTTCCGATGCTAGACAAGAGGTCAAGAGAAGTTATTCGATGTTATTCATCAGGACGAGAAACATCCTTCAATGTTAGCCATAAGGCCGAGATACGACACTGGATGTAGGCAATCAGACCGAGGATTGCCTTCGATGTTAGCCATCATACCAAGAATCATCTTTCGATGTCATTCATCACGTCATGTAACGTTCTTTGATGATATCCATCAGATCGTGAAACTTACTTCGATGTTAGGAATGACGACAAGATACGTTCTTCGATTTTATCCATCTTGCAGAAAAGCGTACTTCGATATTCTTCATCAGGATAATGTCGAATATCGTCTTCTGGTCTGATTGCCAACATTGAAGGAAAATTCTCGGCCTGATGGTTATAATCGAAGTACCACAGTCCGTCTGAAAGTTAATATCGAAGTACGATCCTCGACCTGAAAGCTATCATCGAATAAAGTTCTTCGGCCTCATGAATAACATTGAATGTAGATCCCCGGCCTGATGTCTAACATCTAAGTACGCATCTCGTCCTAATGGCTAACATCGAAGGATAATTCTCCGCCTGATGGATAACGTCGATATAAGTTTCTCGTCCTGACGGCTGCCGTCGACAGTCGTTTCCCACATTCCTTGCCCATCCATCCATGTACATTCTTCGGCGTAAAATGGCTAACATCGAAGGACATTTTCCGGCATGATGTCTAACATCTAACATCGCTTTTCGTACTGATTACTTACATCGAATGTCGTTTCCCGGCCTAATATTTAACATCCAATACGCTTTTTCGGCCGGATGGGAAACTTCGAAGTACGTTTCTCGGGCTGATTATTAAAACCGAATTACTTTCCTCGCCCTGATATCTAATGACGATGGACGTGTCTTGGCCTGACTGATAACATCGAAGGAAGTTCCTCGGCCTTATTTCTATCATCGATGTTTGTTTTTCGGCCTGAATGCTGATATCTGGTTCTTCGGTCTGATGGCAAACATTGGATTACGTTTCTCGGCCTAATGGCCAACATCGAAGGACTCTTTTCGGCTAGATGACTCACATCGAATTTCTTTTCTCGGCTAACATTGAATGTCGTTTATCGGCCTGATGGCTAACATTGATATATCTTTCTTGCCCTGATGATTACGGTCGAATTTCGTTTCTCGCCTTGAAGGCTCATAACGAAGGTCGTCGCAGGCCCTGATCTTTTCAAACGATTGAACGTTATCAATCCGAACGGTTAACATTCTATAACTTATCTAAGCCTGATGACTATTATCGATAGTGGTTTCAGCTCCTCACGGCTAACATCGATGCAAGTGTCTCGGCTTGATGTTTACCATCGAAGAAGAACGTACCTCTGATAGCTAATATACAAGTACTCTTCTCGGCCCTGATGGACAATATCGAAGTAAGTATCTCTGCAGAAGTACATTTCCCGGTCTATTGGCTAAAATCGAAGTAAGTACCTCTGCCGGGTGACAAACGAAGTTCATTTCTCGGCCAGATGGATATAATTGAATGTCGTTTCTCGACAAGGTGACTAACATGGAAATACGCTTCTCAGCTTGATAGCTTATATATCGACGTCCGTGTCTCATTCTAATGGCCATCGAAATGGCGTATCTTGACACGGAATTTGTATCTAGTATTATTATCATCCCGAAATAATACGCTTCTCTAGTACGTATCGGAGTCTACATGTGGTCATTCCAGAATGCCTCATTCACACAAAGAATGTAATATCTCCCTCTGACAGTTTTATATTATACTGCGCATCGCGGGGATCACAATCCTTTATTATAAAACTAAACAATATAACTAAAACTATATAACAATAAAACTAAACTATAGAACTAAATCCTTCATTATAAAACAACGATTTACAATCATTCATCGTCTCCAGGATAATACGATCCTCCAGCACTGATTGTGTATTACATATGATAATTCAAAATGATCTACATTCACACTTTCAATATTGTACTTCAGTCTGATTATCTTATACTATTCTACGCATCGCGGGAATCTCTGAATTCTTCTTTTTAATACAAAACGACAAATTAATATTATTTATGGTCCCCTAAATAGCACGCTTCTCTCGTACTGATCGGGGCTTACATATGATAAATCAAAATATCCTACATTCATTTTATCAAAATTTTTTTATTGGTCTGATAGTCTATATTATATATATGGTCTTATATTATTCTAGGAATCGCGGCTATCAAAATGAGATAATTTATTTTCAAAAATAACGTTTTAGTATTACTTACTGTCCCCGAAAATATACGCTCTTTAGGTACGATCGAGGCATGCATATGATCATTTAATATATTCTACATTCACTCTCATACATTACTTCCCTTTGAACGCCTTATATTATTCTGCGCACCGCGTATATCGAAATGAACAAATTTTTTAGTACAAATCAGCGATTCAGTATATTCTATCGTTCCTGAAATTTTACTCTCCTCCGGAACGAATTAGAGTTTACGTATGGTTATCCAAATATTCTAAATTCATTCTATCTCTAGGTCATCTACCTCTGACTTACATTATTCTAAGCATCGCGGTGATCCCAATGAACACTATTTTTTGCTATAACATAACGATGATTTATTAATCGCCCTCGATATATAATGCTCCTCCGTTGCAAATCGGGGCTTACGTATGATTATTTAAAATATTTTTCAGTAATTCTTTCAATAGATTATCTCCCTCTAATAATCTTATATTATTCTAAGCATCGCGGGGATCAATGAACGAAACTCATTAATATGTAACGGCGATTCAATATTTTTTGTCATCCTCGAAGTAACAGGTACCTCCGGTATGGACCGTGGCTTACACGTGGTCATTCAATATATTCTAATTTTATTCTATCAATATATTACATAGATTTGATTTTCTTTATTAATTCTACCGAGCTTGGAGATCACAATGAATAAGTTTTCAAATATAAAACAACGACTCAGTATTATTTATTGTCCCCGAAATTTTACGCTCGTTCGGTACGGATCGGGGCTCATATATGATAATTCAATGTATTCTACATTCACTCTATAAATAGATTATCTCCTTCTGATGCTACTATTTTAATTTACGAACCACGCGGATCACAGTAATTACAATTTTTTGATGCATAACGACGATCTAATATTATTCATCGTCTGCGAAGTAATACGCGCACCCGGTACACGTCGGGGCTTACGTGTGGTTCCTCAAAATTTTCTAAACACATTCCATCAATCAAGATTATCTGTATCGCATGGTATTATATTATTCTACGCACAGCGGTTATAATCTGTAGCTGATGGTCTTATATTATTCTACCCATCGTTAGAACAGCAATGAATGCAATTCTTTAGTGTATAACTACGACTCAGTGTTATTCGTTGCACCAAAAATATACGCTCCACCGGTACGTAAAGGAGTTTACACATAATCATTCAAAACGTTCTACTTTAATTACATCAAAATGGTCTCTCTCTCGTTTTCTCATTCTGTAATTTACATTTCAGGTATCAAATTTAACCAACTTTTTTGATAAAAACAACGATTTAGAGTTATTTACCGTTCACGAAGTTGTACGCTCCGCCGGTTCTGATCGGGGCTTACATGATAGTTCAATATATTCTACATTCACTCTATCAATAGATTATCATTATCTGATTGTATTATATTATTCTACGTATCGCGGAAATAAAAATAAATAAATAATTTAGTATAACAATGATTTTATCTTATTTATCGTTACCGAAATAATACACTCCTCCGATATTACGGAGCTTACACGAGATAATTCAAAATATTTAATATTTTCTGTGTCGTGTGATTATCTTCCTCTGATATTCTTATAGTATACTATTCATCGAGGGTTTCAAAATGGACAAAGTTTTCAATATAAAACAACAATTTAGTATTATTTACCTTCCACGAAATTGTATGTTCCACCGCTATGGATCGTGGCTTGTATATGATCACACAAAATATTCTACGTTCACATTATAAATAGGTTATCTTCCTCTTATTGGCTTACATTATTCTACACATCGCAGGGGTCGCAATGAACACAATTTCTTAATATGAAGTAACTCATTGTTTGTTATTACTTATCATCCCCATGTAATTCACACCTACGTTAGGGATTGTGGGTTACACATGATAATTAAAAATATTCTGCATTCATTCTATCAATATATTATCTCGCTCTAAAGCCCTTATACGTTTACGTTTCGCGGGAATGACAACGAACTCAATTGTTCAATATTTAACGACGACCTAGTATTATTTATCGACCCCGAAATTTTACTTTCCTCCGGTAAGCCTCCATATCGAGACTTACTTATGCCCTTTCAATGTATTCGATATTCATTCCGTAAATATATTATGTCATTCTGATGGACTTACATTATTCAACGCATCGCCGGTTTACAATGGTCACAATTATTCAATAAAATAACGACGAGCTATAATAATTTATCCACCCCGATTTGTTACTCTCTTCCGGGTATGTCGGGGAATATATATGACATTTCAAACTCTTAGAAATTAGTTCTGTTGAAGTTGTGTATCGATCCGACGGAACTATGTTATTCAATGCATTGCGTGTGTCATAATGTTCACAATTCTTTAATATATAACGGGGAAATTATTATTTATGGACTCCAAAGTTAGTTCTGTTTCGTCGTGAAATCTGTGAAATATCTGTGAAATAATATAATTTTGTCGAGCATACAACGGGAAATGTGATTGTTACACGAAAAACAAATATGAAACTGTGAAATTCAACTTTTTGTTACTATTTCTGCGTTAAATCAATGTAATAGTTAAGAAAGCAGATACTTTGTAGAATTTTCAACGAAAAATACGAAAGTTACGCGAAAATATCGTCAAAATAAGAAAACTCTACGTACTGTCACTGTTTCGTAGTGAAATCTAGGAAATGTCTGGAAAATAGCAAGGATCGAACTTACAACGAAAAATATGAACGTTATAAAAAAACATGGTCGAAATAAAGAAATTTAAGAATTGTCACGTCTTTGTCGTGAAATCCGCGATATATCTACGACATCCGAATGGTGTGTCAAATTTACAAAGAAAAACAAGAATTTTTCACGAAAACGTCGACGAAACAGAGAAATTCAAAGTGTTATCACTGTTACGTCATGAAATCTATGAAATATATTTAACAAAAATTAGTATATTCCACGATAACGCTATCGATACAAAGAAATTCAAAGTATTTTCTCTATTTCGTCGTGAATTCTGCGAAATATATAGATAGTTAGCAAGTTTTGTCGATTTTACTGCGGAATATCCGAATAGTTCACGAAAGTATCTACAAAATTGAGAATTTCAGCGTGTTGTCTCAGTTTCGATGTGAAAGATATTAACTGTCAAAACATTAAGTTTTATCGAATTTGCAACAAAAAAAGTAACTAATTAGTATCAATTATATACATGTTTACTAGATATCACGACGAAACTGTGTTAATACGTTGAGTATATCTGTTTCGAAGATGAATTCCTGAAATAATCATATCTTCCATTGTAAAGTGGACAATATTTTCCAATTTCACAGATATTTCGTAGATTTCACAAATGAACAGTTATAATACGTTGAATTATTCCGTTACGATAATGTTTTTGTGATGTATTCGTATTTTCCGTGTAGATTTTTTATTTTTCGTTGTTAATTCGACAGAACTTTCTAATTTCGTATATATTTCGAAAGAGTTCACGACAAAAGAGTGTTTAAACGTTGAATTTCTCTGTTTCGACGAAATTTTCTTGAAATATACGTATATTTCGTTTTAAATTCAAGATACTTTCTAATTTCACTGATATTTAGTAGATATCACAAGTAAACTGTAATAATACCATGAAGTACCCTGTTTCGACTATGTTTTTATATATATTCCCATTGTCGATATACATTCGACAAAACTTGCTAATTTCAAATACATTGAGTAGTTTTCACGATGAAACATTAATGATACGTTTTTTTCGTGATTGATTCCTATTTCGCATTGTAAATTCGACAAAACTTGCCAATATTGCAGTTATTTTGCAGATTTCATGACGAAACAGTCGTAACCTGATAAATTTCACTATTTCAAAGATGATTCCGGAAAACATTTCTTTTTTTTCGTTGTAAACTCTCAAAAATTCCTAATTTCATTGACATTTCGTTGATTCTATGACAGAGCAGTGATAAGTTGAATACCACCGTTCTAACGATACTTCCGTGAAATATCCTTAATTTGTATTTAAATATTATTAAATTTGATATTTTCATACATATTTTGTTGATTTCACTACAAAACCGTGACAATACCTTAAATTACACTATTTTGTGATGTTTTCTTGAAATATTCGTTTTTTCCTTTGTAAATTCGAAAAAACATGCAAATTTCATGACTATTTCCTAGATTTCACAACTAAGCAGTAGTAATTCGTTGAAAATGTATGTTTCGTCGATTTTTTTTTGAAACATTCGTATATTTCGTTGCAAATTCTTCAAAATTCATCAGTTACACAGATATTTAGTTGATTTCACAAAGGAAAAATTATAATGCGTGAATTTCTCTCAAATGTATGTTTCGACGACATTTTCGTGAAATATTAGTGTATCTCGTAGTACAAAACCTGTTTCGAGGAAACCTGCTAATTGTATACTTATTTAATGGATTTCGCATAGAAATAATGAGAATATCTTGAAATTCACTGTTTCGTATGTTTCCTTGATATATTTGTACTTTTCACTCAAAATTCGAAAAAGCCTGCCACTGTCTAATATATTTCGTAGATTTCAGGACGAAACAGTAACACGTTGGATTTTTCAACTTCGACGTTGTTCTCGTATTTTTCTTTGTTAATTCCATAAATTTTGCAAATTTCACAAATAATTCATAGATTCTACTACGAAACAGTAATAATACGTTGAAATTCCATGTTACGTCAATGTTTGTGTAATAATCGCAAATTTTCGGTGTAAATTCGACAAACTTGCTAATTTTATAGATATGTCTAAGATTTAGTATCATGACAAGACAGAAATAATGAGTTGAACTTTTCTCTTTCGACGATGTTTTCGTGAAACATTCCTATTTTTCTTTGTAAATTCGACAAAACATCTAATTTCATTGATATTTCGTAGATTTAAAACGAAACAGTTATAATACCTCTAAATACCATGTATCGAATTTTTTGTTAAGTATTCGTAATTTTCGTTGTAAATTTGGCAAAACATTCTGATCTCATAGATATTTCTTAGATTTCAAGATGAAGCAGTAATAATAAGTAGAATTACATTGTCAGACGATGTTTGCGTGAAATATACGTATTTTTCGTTGTAAATTCGGCGAAATTTGCTAATTTCACATATATTTAGTAGATTTCACAATGCAACAATAATAATACATGAATTTCACTGTTTCGACGTTATTATCGTGGAAAATTCGTATTTTTCGTTGTAAATTCGAAAAAACTTCTAATGTCATAGATAATTATTAGATTTCCCGAAGAAACAGTTATAATAAGTAAAATTACATTGTTTCCACTACATTTACGTGAAATATTCATAGTTTTCTTTTGAATTCGACAAAAGTAGTTAATTTCGTAGGTACTTAGTAAATTTGAAGACGAAACGTCATATCGATCTGGTATTTGTAATGTTATTATATTGACAGAGAATGTTGAAAAATTTTGAAGTTGCATATGTAAACCTAGTTTCTCGTACCGATACGCCGTAACATATCATGCTCGATAAGTAATATTACATCTTATTTATGTACAATAAACTGGTAATCATAGGAATCCGCGTTGCGTACATTGCAGTAAGACCATCAGAACAAAATGTTGTATTGATACGTGAATGTGAAATATGCAGAATTGTAATATGGGTACGTCATTCCACATAACAGAAATCCGTAAACTTCTGCCATGCTAATTAATTTAAGATGATAATTTGTGCATTAAAATTTTCATACCGATCCCCTCGATGCTTCTTACAAGACATCCATGTCGATGTGTTATATTGAAGAAAAGAATGTCGTATAGTTTAATCCAATCCTCATGTCAAGTACCAGAACTCCGTATATTTCAGGCAAGGTAAATAATATTTGATGATATCTGTGTTCAAAAAAATGATTTTCATAGTGTACACCATTATTCGTAGGATAATATAAAACAGTCATATCATTATGATATGTTGAAATCGTGGATGTCGAGAACATTGAATTGTCATATGTTATCATCAATCCACGTTCCGTAACTCCGTAATATTTCAGGCTCTTAAAATACTAGATGATATATATGTACAAGAAAACGGTGTCCGTAGTGATCCCGAACAAAATTATTTCACATTCGTTCTCTCTACATGTCTTAACAATTTTATGGTCTTATATTATTCGAAGCACTGCGGGAATCACGATGATCTGAATATCGCGTTAAACACAATTTACAAAATTTTTCAGTATAGAACAAGGGTCAAAGTTATTTATCGACCCCGAAATACTACGTTTCTTCTGTACATCTTAAGGCTCACATATGTACAGTCAAGATATTAGTCATTCATTCTGTCAATATATTAGAAAGATCTTATGGTATTCTATTACCGTAGGCATCGCGGGAATCATAATTATACCTTCTATTTATATGTAACCACTATCAGACATTATATACGAGCCCGAATGTTTACGTTACTCCGGTACGATTCGGGTTTACATATGACATTTCAAAATTCTTGACATTCATTTTATCAATATTCTATCTTAATCAGATGGTCTGATATTATTCTACTCCCGCGAGAAACACAACGGTCACAATATTTTTTTATATATCAACGATATAATATTATTAATCGACCACGAAATATTACCTCCTCAAGTGCGGTTCGGGGCTACATATGTCCAACCAAAATATTCGATATTCGTTCTGTCAATTTATTACTCCGACTTGATTTTCTGATACTATTCTACACATGGCGGGGTTGTCAACGATCGCAATTTTTTAATATATAACAACGATCCAATATAATGTATCGGGCACGTATCATCCGGTACGGATCTGGCTATACATATGATCTTAAAAAATCTTCTACATTCACTGTAGCATCTTATCCCACCGACAATTTTATATTATTCTACGCTTCGCGGCGATCATGACAAACATCAATTATTAATAAAAACAACGATATAATATTGTTTACTGTCCCTAAGATGAAACGCTCCTCCGATACACACCGAGGAATACTTATGATTATTCAAAATATTCTACATACACTCTAGCAACAGATTTTCTCTCTCTGATAGTCAATTATTGTTCTACGGATCGCGGGAATCATAATGAACTAAATTTTTTTGTAACGAGGTTTCAATTAAATTTATCTTCCACGAAGTAATATGCGTCTCTGGGGCATACGTACGATCATTCAAAATATTCTATATTTATTCTCTCAGTATAATAACATGATACCCTTACATTATTCTTCGCATAGCGGGCTACACATTGATCACAATTTTTTAGTATAACGATCTAACATTGTTTGTAGTCCCGGAATTGATACTCTCTTCCGATACTTATTGTGGACATTGTACGATCATCCAAAAAAATTCTACATTCATTTTATCAATATATTATCTCGATACGAAGTTCTTATATTATTTTAAGCGTGGAGGGGATGACCACGAGCAAATTTTTTTCGTATAAAAAGAAATTTAATACTATTCATTGTCCCCGAAATAATACGCTCGTTCGGTATAGACCGGAGATTACATATGTCCGTTCCAAATATTCTACACTCACTCTACCAATAGATTGTATTCCTCTGATGGACATATATTATTCTGCGCACCGCGACGATCGAAAGGAGCAAATTTTTTAATATTAAACAACGATTTGGTATCATTTATCGTCGCCGTACTTATTCGCAACTCCATTACGGATCGGGGCTTACTTATGATAATTCAAAGTATTCTTCATGCACACCATCAATAGATTATCTGCCTCTGACTGTCTTATGTCGTTATACGCATTGCAGAGATCACAATGAACACAGTTTTTTAATATATAATGACGACACGATGTTATTTATCGTCCCCGAAGTAATATGCTCCTCCGGTTTGGGGCATATATATGATCATTCGAAATATTCTACATTCTCTCTATCAATAGATTATCTCCTTCGGATGGACTTGTATTATTCAATGCATCGCGCGGATTACAATTAATATAATTGTTTAAGGTATAACGACGATCTGATATGATTTACGGTCCATAGTAGAATACACAACTCGGTATCGGGGCGTACATATATTCATTTAAAATATTCTACATATACACACTGTCAATAGAATTTCTCCCCAATGATCGTCTTATATTATTCTACGCCTCGCGTATATCACAATGCACAAAATTTTTTATTATATAATGATGATCCAACGTTATTTATTGTCCTCAAAATAATGCGCTCCTTCGGTACGGATCGGTGCATACATATGATCATTCGAAATATTCCACATTCATTCTATCAATAGATTACATCAATCTGGGGATATTATATTACTCACCGCGGGAATTGTAATTAACAAATTTTTAAAAATTTATCGTTCGCGAAATAATACGCTCCTCCGAGACAAATCGGGGATGACGTATGATAGTTCACAATATTCTACGTTCAATCTTTTAACAGATTACCAAGATCCGATTGTTTAGTATTATTCTACGCATCGTGTGTATCACAGTGAACAAATTTTTTAATATAAAACAATTGTTCAGAATTATTTGTCGTCTCGAAAGTAATACGGTCCTCCGGTACGGACCGAGTCTTACATAAGTTCATCCAAAATATTTTACATTCACTCTATCCATAAACCATATGCCTCTCATGGTCTTATATTATTCTACGAATCGGATTGTTCGTAATGAACATAATTTTTTAATATATGATGATGATCATATCTTATTTACCGTCCCTGATGTAATACGCTCCTCCGGTATGGATCGGGACATACATATGACAATTCAAATTATTCAAATCATTTTTCAACATGAAACAACGATTTGGTGTTATTTATCTACCCCGAATAATAAGCCTTCCGTTACAAATCACATTTGTCCATTAAAAATATTCTACATTTATTCTATCAATATTACTTCGATCTAATGGTTTATACTATTCGGCGCATTTCGGACATCAAAATAATATTTTTTTTTCTAAATAACGACAATCCAATATTATTTATCGTCTCCGAAATGATACTCTCATCCGGTAAAGATTGGTGCTTAATTATCAGTCAAATTGTTCTACATTCATTCTATCAATATATTATCTCGATCTGATTGTCATATATTGTTCTACGCATCACGATTATCAAAATGAACAAATTATTTAATATAAAATAACGATTTATGTTCATGCATATTTCGCAAAATGATACGCTCCCCCGGTGCGCATCGAGGCTTACATATGTCATTCACAATGCTACTTTTATTCTGCCGTCATTATCTCAATCTAATATTATGTCTCATATTATTCTACACATCGCGAGGATCACAATCAACACCATGCATTTCTGCATAAATATCAACTAGTTTTATTCATCACGCCTGAAGTGTTGGCTTTCTCTTTTACTGATTGTGCCTTACATATGGCAAATCAAATTTTTCGACATTAATTCCGTCAATGTACCATGTCATACTGATGGTCTTATGCAATTCCTTATTATATAAAATATCAATAATTATCATCGATATTTTCTATCGAGCCTCAAATATTACGGTGTTTCCGTACTTGGTATAACAGTTACGTATTACGCGTCAAAATTATCTAAATCCATTCTGTCAATTTATCACATCGATTTCGTGGTCTTGTATTATTCTACGCAAACCGGGCTTCACAAAGAACACACAATTCTTTTTAAATAAGTATCATCTAATATTATTTATAGAGTCTGATATATTTCGGTGTTTCGGTATGTGGAATGAGGTTTACATATGTCCCTTCAAAGTTTTCCCCATTCATTCAGTCATATATTATTGTACGCCTCGCTGGGTTTACGATTAGCCATATTTTTACATAATTGTCATGTAACGTTATTTGTCGAGCTTGAAATATTACGGAGTTCCCGTAAGTTCGGTGAGGTTTACAACTGATATTCCAAAGTTTTCGACATTCATTCTGTCATTATCGAATTTATGTTCTCATGATATAATCGTAGCGCTTGTTTCCCAATGAATATCATCTTTTTTTACATAGAAATAATCTAATATTATTTATCGGGCCATAAATAGTTCGGATTTCCGGTACGTGGTATCAAATATACAAATAGATATTCAAATTTTCCACATTCAATCTATCTACTTATCTTAACTAACTTACGATCACATATTATTCTATCCATCGCGCGGTTCACAATGACAAACTTTTTTGTACATTATCAGCTAATATTACAATATCATCTAATATTATCAAGCATTACGTAGTTTCGGCGCATTGAATGTGGATTTTCACATGAATATTCAAAATTTTGCACATTCATTCTGCCAATACATCATATCGGTTCCATGGTCTTATGTAATTTTACGCATTGCGTGGTTTACAATGAAAACGATATTTTGTACACTAACATCGTGTAATAATATTTATTATAACGCTACTGTTACTGATTTCCGCTGTATATACTGTGGTTAATATGTTACACTTCAAAGTCTTCTACTATCAATCTCTATATATATCGACTTCGTCGTCTTACATTATTCTATTCGTCATGGAGTTCACAACGAACACCGTTCCTTTGTACAAAAACGGTCGCAAATATTATTCATCGTGCCTGAATCGTTACAGGTTTCCGGTTCGTGTAATGAAATTTACATATGACACTTCAAAATATTCCATATTCATACTGTCAATATTTCATATCGATGTTATGGACTAATATTCAAAGCATCGTGATTTATACAATGACCATTTCTTTGTACCTAAGTATCATCTACATACAATACTATCCACAGCCATTAAAATATTATGGAGTATAGCAACGTGGAATGTTGTTTACATATCAAAATTAAAACTGTCTACATTCATAGTGACAATATAACATCTCAATTTTGTTGTACACTATTAATTTATGCATTAAGGGATTCTCAATATTCTCTTTTTTTTGTTAATATCACCTAATATTGTTTATCGATCCTGAAATATTCCGCAATTCCGGTAAGTGGACTGAAGTTTAGATGTGACCATTCAAAATTTTCCACATTCATTATGTCAGCATATCATCGATTTTATGGTCTAATAATACTTTACGCATCACGGGGTTCTCAAATACCATCATACATTTGTATATAAATATCATCAAATGCTATATACCGCGCCTGAAATATTACGGAGTTTCGTAAAGTGGAATGCTGTGTACATATGTCAATTCAAAATTTTTTACATTTATTCGGTCAATATACAATACTGATCATATTGTATTATATTGTTTTACACCTAGCGGTATTCGCAATGAACGCCATTTCTCTATTCTCCAATATCATCTAATATTATTTAACGATTCTGAAGTATTGCAGATTTCCAGTACATTGTATGTTGTTTAAATAAATTAATTCAAAATTATCCACATTCATTCTGTCCATATACCATATCGATTTCATTGTCATATATTATTCTACGCAATACGGGGATCGCAAATGAACACCATTTCTTTCTTCGTAAATATCATCTAATGTGACTCAACGAGACTGAAGTATAACGGATTTCCGGTAAGTGGAATGATGGTTACATATGTCCATTCAAAATTTTCCACATTCATACTTATCGATATCAATATTTCATATTAATATTATCAATATTTCTTATCGACATTATGGACTAATAATATTCCACGCATTGCAGTGTTCACAATTACCACCACTTCTTTGTACATAATTGTCATATAAAATTATCTAGAGCGCCTGAAATATTACGTAAGTAATGTGGAATGTTGTCTACAAATTAACAATTCAGAATGTTCCACATTTATTCCGTGAATTTACCATATTAATTTGATTGTCCTGTATTGTTTTACGCATTGTTGGATACGCAATGAACACGATTTTTTTGTTCAAAATTATCATCTGATATTGTTTAATGAGCCTAAAATGAGCGCATTTCCGGTTCGTGGAATGAAGTTTACAATGTACATTCAAAGTTTTCCACATTCATTCTGTCAATATATCATATCGATTTTATTGTTTTATATAACAATACGCACCGCGTATTTCACAATGGATACTATTGTATCGTACACGTATATCGACTTGTGTTATTTATCTACCCTGAAATGTCCTCCGGTAAGTTTCGGTGTTAACATGAGAAAATTCAAGGTATTCGAAATGCATTCTGTCAATATTTCATATCGATCTGATGGCCTTATATTATTCTACGCAATGCGTCGATCACTATGAACGCGATTTTTTATATATAACGACTATCTAATATTATTTTTGACTCTGATACGTTATGGTCTGCCGTTACAGATCAGGATTTACGTGTTACTGTTCAAAATTTTCACATGACATGCTTTCAGTTAATATATCATATCTTTGTAAACGTATTGCGGTGTTCTCTATGAAAACAAAACTATCTTAATATATAACTACGATCTGATGTTATTTATCTACCGTGAAATATGACGGTTCACTGTTATTGTTCGGGGTTTACATGTGACCGTCCACAATATTTGACATTCATTCTGTCAATGTATAGTATGGACCTGACAGTCTTATATTGCTCTGCGCATCGCTGTAGTTACTATGGTCACAATTTTTTATTATGTAACGAGGAACTAATATTATTGAAACATTACTATGTTCTGTTATGTGGATTGCAGTTTTCATATTCTCGTTGAAAAAACTCGACATTCACCGTATCAAAATATTATCTCCATCTGAGTGTCTAGTATCATTCTACGCGTCGCTGGCTACTCCATGGAAACAATTTTTTGATGTATAATGACGTTTTAATAACATTTGTCGACGCTGAAGTGATACGTTGGTCCGCTACGTGAAATGAGATTCACATATACACAGTTCAAACACTCGACATTCACCGCATCATTATATTATATCGATCTGAGTGTATTATATAGTTCTGTGCATTTCGGGCTACACTAGGAACAAAATTTTGTAATACAATGACGACGTTCTTATATTATTTACCGATTATGATAATACGGCCCTATGGTACGGTTCAGAGATACATGTGTCCGTCCATAATTTCTGTGCATTTCGGGCTACACTAGGAACAAAATTTTGTAATACAATGACGACGTTCTTATATTATTTACCGATTATGATAATACGGCCCTATGGTACGGTTCAGAGATACATGTGTCCGTCCATAATGTTCGACATTCGTTCTGTCAGTATACCATATCGATCTGATGTGTTATATTATTCTGCGCATCGCTGGACTTACTATGAGCACAATTTTTTATAATACAACTACGGTATAATATTCATCAACCCTGAAATTTCGACATTCGTTCTGTCAGTATACCATATCGATCTGATGTGTTATATTATTCTGCGCATCGCTGGACTTACTATGAGCACAATTTTTTATAATACAACTACGGTATAATATTCATCAACCCTGAAATATTACGGTGTTGCGGTTCACGGATTGAAATTTACATATCGTCGTTGAGAATTTCCACCGTAAATTATCTCGATCTGATTGTCTTATATTATTCTATGCTTCGAGAGGACCAATATGAACAAAATTCTTTAATATATACTAATGGTCTAATCTTATTCATGTCTTCGTATTATTAAATTAATTACTAAATTAACTTTCGGTGCATAAATGTGACACTTCAAAATTTTCGTCATACATTCATTATATAATACTCATCTGTGGACTTCTATGATTTTACGCTTAGCTGGGAACACTATGTACACAATATTTTAATGTATAACGACAATCTAAAATTATTTATTGCCCCTACAATATACGGTTCGTGGACGATTACTTATGCTCACTGAAAATACTCGAAATTCACTATACAAACACACTGTATCGATCAGACGGTACTAAATTATTCCACCCATCCTGGGGATGCCATGGGCAAAATTATTTAATATTTAATGATGATATAATGATATTCACCCATTCTGAATGTTTATATTCCTCCGGTATTATTCGTATATTATATGCGATACTTAAAACATGTCGACATTGATTCTGTCAAAGATTCATTGAGATCTAATGAACTTATATTATTATACGCTTTGCGAGGTTCGCTATGATCACAATTCTTTAGTATACAACAACGATGTTACATTATTTAACTTGCCTGAAATATTACATAATTCCGGTACAATTAATGGGGTATACATATCACAATTCCAAATTTTCCAGATTCATTCTGTCAATATATCATATAGATTTTATTGTCTTATATTATTCGTCACATCGCGGGCTTACACAATGAACACAATTTTTCATACATAAATATCATCTAATTATTTATTGAGTATAAATTATTACGTAGTTCCCGTACGAGCAATGAGAAAAATAATATTCAAAGTTAATGTTATAATATTTTATATTCAAAGTTAATAATATTCAAAATTTTATATTCAACGTTTTCTACATTTTTTCTGTGTGTACAATATATAGATTTTTATGCCTTACGTTATGCTTCGCATCACATGATTCACAATTAAAATACAATTCTTTCGTAAATAAATATCATCTAAAATTATCGGTCGTGTCTGAAGTATTAAGGAGATATGGTACGTGGAATGAGGTATAAATAATAATTTAAAATTCTCCAAACTCAATCTGTTAATCGATTTTATGGACTTAAATTATTCTATGCATCGCGGATGTCAAAATTAAAAAAATTTTTATATAAAACAACGATTTAGCATTATTGATCGTCACCGAAAATATATAAGCGTATAAAATACGCTTCTCCGATAAGATTATAGGCTTACACATGGTTAATCATCGGATGTCAAAATTAAAAAAATTTTTATATAAAACAACGATTTAGCATTATTGATCGTCACCGAAAATATATAAGCGTATAAAATACGCTTCTCCGATAAGATTATAGGCTTACACATGGTTAATCAGAATATTCTAAATTCACTCTAAATTCAATAGATTATGTACCTCTGATGGTCTTACATTATACTACGCATCGCGGGTATCAAAAAGTTTGCAATTTTTTAATATATATGGACGTTCCAATGTTATTTATCGTCCCTGAAGTAATACGCTACGCCGGTACAGTTTGGCGCTCACATACGGTCATTCAAAATTTTCTATATTCACTCTATCACAAGATCAGTTACCTTTGATGGTCTTATACAGTTCTACGCATTGCAGCGATGAATACAATTCCTATGTACGCAATGTAAGTGTAAATATCAGCTGCCGAGCCTTAATTTCTACGAACTTCCGATACGTGTTTCACATCATCATTCAAAATTTCCCAAATTCATTATGCCAATTTACCATATCGATTTCATATCCTAATAATATTCTACGCATCACATGGTTCATAATGATCACATCTAATATTATCTACCGCGCCTGATACAATACGGACTACAAGTACGTGGAATGTAGTTTACATTCACCAATTCACAATTTATCATATTCATGCTGTCATATACCACATCGATTTTATGTTCCTACATAATATATTAAATTACATAATATATTAATTATAAGCATGAGCACACAATGAAATTTTTTTGCTCACAAATATCATCTAATATTATTTAAAGAGATTCAATATTTGCGAACATTCTATACGCGTGTATGAAGTTTATATAAGAACATTCAAAATTTTCGACATAAATTCTGTCAATATATCATTTCCATTTCATGGAAATACTGTTCACGCGGTTCACAGTAACTACCAATCTTTTGTACATAGATAACATATTATTTATCAGCCGCTCCTGAAATATTAAGGAGTATTGCAAGCTGGTATGTTGTTTACATATGTCAATTCAAAAATTTCCATTGTCATTTTGTCAATGAACAACTTGATTTTATTGTCCCATATTATTCTAAACATTAGGAATCAGAATTAACAGCATTTCTTTGAATGTAAATATTATCTAATACTTTGTTGCCAGCCTAAAGTAAACGGATTTCCGTTTCGTGGAATGAAGTTTATATATGAAGATTCAAAATTAGTAACATTCATTTTGTTAGTAGATTGTATCGACTTCATTTCCCAATAATATTCGCACCACGTGGTTCATAATAACAACCATTTCAATATTCATAAACGTCATTTAATATATATCGCGCCTGAAATATTATGAAGTACAGCAAAGTGGAATTTGTTTACATTTGTCAATATATAATTTTCCACTTTTATTCTGTCAACATGCCATATCGATTTTATTGTCTTCGTAAACACCTTTCAGTGCCGAAGCACCGTAATATTTCATGGTCGGTAAATAAAGTTAGATGATATATATGTAGAGAGGAATGGTGTCCATTGCGCATCCCGCGATACCCAGAATAACAAAACAGTCAGACCGACACGATATATTGAGAGAATTAACGTTGAAGATATTGATTCGTCATATGTAATCTCCCATCATTGCTGAAGTGTGTAACTATTCAAGGTGGTTAATTAAAATTAGATGATGTTCATGTAGCAAAGAATTGTGTTCATTGCGTCACCTGATGCGTAGAGTAACATTGGACCATCAGATCAATATGATTTATTCACAGGGTCGAAAAATTTTATTCGTCATACGTAAGCAGCTATCAGTGCCAGAGGACTTTAATATTACTGACAGATAAAATAGATGTTATTTATGTAGAAAAGAATAATGTCCGTTGTGAACCCCGCGATGTTTAGGATTACGTGAGATCATCAGAACGACATTATATATTGACACAATGGAAGTCGAAAATTTTTATTCTGCTTAATTAAATATCTGTCAGTGCCGGAGGACCATAAAATTTCAGTGTCGTTATTTAAAGTTGGACGTTATTCATGTAGAAAGAAATGACGAACATTGTGAGCCCCGAGATGCGTAGAATAATACAAGACCATCCGATCGATATGATGTATAGACAGAATTGATTCGAAAGTATTGAGTCAACATATTAAAACACCTTCCGGACGACCGTAATACCTCAAGATTGATGAATAAAATTAGATGACACTTATATAGAAGGAGATGGTGTCCATTATGACCCCAGCGATGTGTAGAATAGTATAAGACATTCAGATAATTATATGATGTACAGAAAGAATGCATGTGGGAAATTTTGATCCGTCATTTTAGTACACATATCAGTGCCGGAGAACGTAGTAATACAGGGTTGATAAATTAAATTCGATGATATATACGATGTAAAGAATGGTGTACATTGTAAATCCCGTGATGCGTATAAGACCATTAGATCGATAAGATATACCGACAGAATCAAAGTCGGAAATTGTAATACGTCATATGTAAGTACCTATCAGTGCTAGAGGACTGTAACATTCCAGGTCCGATAAATAGAGTTAGATGATATTTTTATAGAAACGAATTGTGTTCATTGTGGACCCTACGAGAACCCTAATATACCACCAACAGATCTATGGGATATATTGGCAGAATTAATGTCGAATTCTCTGTTTCGTCATTCGTAAGCACCTTTGTGTGCCGGAGGACCGTAATAATTCAAGTTCGATGAATAAAGTTAAATGATACTTATGCAGAAAATAATGGTGTTCATTGTGATCCCCGCGATGCATGTAATAATATAAAACGTTCTGATTGATGTGATATATTGGCATGATGAATGTCGAAGATATTGATTCCACATATGCAAGCACCTGTCAGTGTATCCAGGGGACCGCAATAATTAATAGTCAATAAACAAAGTTATATGATATTTATGTACAAAAGAGTGATGTTCCCTGTGACTACCTGATGCATAGAATAATATAAGAGCATCCGTTCCAAATGATATATTAACAGAATGAATGTAGAGGACTTGTATTCGTCATATGTAAACAACTATCCGTGAGGGAAGAACATAATACATCAGGATCGAAAAATAAAGTTAGCTAACATTTATTTAGAAAAACATGGTATTCCTTGTGATCCCTGTTATGCATATAATAAAATAAGACAATCAGATCGGAATGATATATAAATAGAATGAATGTCAATCATTTTGATTCGTCATATGTAAACAGTTATCAGTGTCGGAGGTCCGTAATAATTCAGGGTCGATAAACAATATTAGATGATACTTTAGAAAATAATTGTGTTCATTCATATGCCCTCGGTGCGGGAAGTAATGTACGTCCATCAGATCATTATGGTATTTAAAGTTTGGATACCGGAAAATTTTATGTATAAATTTATCAGTACTTCACATGTATAAACAAACCACTGCTGTAGTACTGTAATATTTCTGGGTTCCCGCGATGCATTGAATAATATAACACCATCAGCTTAATATGATCTACTGAATTTGAACGTCGAAAATATTGTTGGGTCATACGTAAGCTCTTTTAAGTGCCGGAAGATGGTAATATTTCTGGGTCTATAAATAAAGTTAGATGACGTTTATGTAGAAAAGGGTGGTGTTCATTCAGATGACCTCGATTCACGAAATAATATAAGTCCACCAGTTCGATATGATATAGTGAGAGATTGAGTAGAACTTTGATCCGTCATATCTAAGGACCTGTTAGTGTCGGAAGGTCGTAATATTTCAGGGTCTATAAGTAAACCTAGATGACATTTGTGTAGCAAGGATGGTGTTCATTGTGTACCAGGCGATGGTATATTGACGAAATGAATGTGGAAAATTTTGAATGGTCATATGTAAACCTAATTCCTCGTGCCGTGCCTCCGTAACACTTCAGACTCGGTAAATAATAATGGATGATATTAATGTGGAGAAAAATTATGTTGTTAATGAACCCCGCGATGCGTAGAACAATATAGCACAATAAAATCAGTATGACATTTTGACAGAATGAATGTGGGAAATTTAGAAGCGTAACATATAAAGCTTATTCCACTTACCTATAATCCGTAATACTTCATTCTAGATAAATAAAAATGAATAATATTTATGAGGAAAAAGATGGTATTCATTGTGAAATCCGCGATGATTTAGAATAATAATAAGGCATTAAATCGATGTGATATGTCGACAGAATGAATGTGAAAAATTTTGAATGATCATATGTAATCCTCCATTCTCTTACAAGACATCCGTTTATATATCATATATATAATATCATCGTCAGGTCCGATAATATTAGATAGCTTTCATGTACAAAAAATAGTGTCCATTCTGAACACCGCTATTCGTATATGTATATAGCACCATAAAATGTATATGATCTATTTAGAGATCTATTAGAGAATGTGGAAAATTTCGAGTTGTCGTATGTCAATCTCTTTTCCATATCATTTCAGCCTCCTTAAATAATATTAGTTGATATTTAAAATGCTGTTAATTGTGATCCTCGTGGTGCGCAGTATAATATAACGAAATCAAAATGATATACTGACAGAGTGACTGAGAACAACTATGAATGTGCAAATGTAATTCTCACTGTAAGTACCGGAACTACGTAATATTTCAGGCTCGGTTAATAATATTAGACGATATTTGTGTACAACAAAATAGTGTTCATTGTGAACCGCACGATGCGTAAAATAATACAATACCATAACTAGATATGATTTATTGACCGAACGAATGAAATTTCGAATTGTAAACCACATTCCATATTCCTGAAATCCGTAATGATTCAGTCTCGATAAATTGTGTTATATTATATGACTATTAAATTATATTGAATTATATTATATTATATTATATTATATTATATTATATTATATTATATTATATTATATGATGTATATGTACTAAGAAAATTGTTCATTGTGAATGCCGCGAGGCGTAGAAAAATATAACCTCACTCCAGGTGTTGGAACACAATAACAGTTCATTCCCAATACATCATACCAAATGACAAGTATGTAAAGAAATATGGTGTTCATTATGATACCGGCGATTCGTAGATTAATACAAGGATATAAAATCGACATGATATGTTGACATAATGAATGTCGAAAATTTTTAATGGTCGTATGGAAACATCACTACATTGGCCGGATCTCCATATAATTTATGGCTTGAAAACAATAAATGATATTTTTATACAAAAAGTGGTGTTCTTTATGAACCCTTCCATGCGTAGAATAATAGTGTACCATTAATATTGATATAATATACTGGCAAACTGAATGTGGCAATTATGGAATTATGAAATATTACCCTCATTTCACTTAACGGAATTTCATAATATTTCAGACGATGTAAATGATATTAGACAGTACATGATATTACTTATGTACAAAAAATCGTAATTGTTGTGAATCCCGCGATGCGTATGAAAATATAACACCAAATCGATACCATATGTTTGCAGAACGAATGTGGAAAATTTTCTATGTTCATCGTTGCCTCATACCACGTATAGGAACTCCGACTACTTTCAAGCTCGATTATATCATATTCGTACAGTGAAATGGTGTGGACATAGCAATGCGCAGAATAGTGCAAGCCCAAAAAACATATATAATATGATGTCAGACTGAAGGTGGAAAATTTTGAATAGACATATGAAAATCCCATTCCATGTTCCCGATCTCCGTAATATTTCTTAATAAATATATATGATGAAATGTTGTTTATCTAGTGAAAAATTGTGTACATTGCGAAATCCGCGATGCGTAGAATAATATAAGGCAATAAAATGATATTTCGATAAAATGAACCTTGAAATTATTGAACGGATGTCTAAACCTCATTCCACATACCGCAACTGCGTATTAGTTCAGGTTCGATTAATAATATTAGAATGCTTCTATGTTCAAAGGAATCGGGTAAATTCTGAAATCAGCGACGCGTAGAATAATATAACATCATAAAGTATGATATATTGGAAGAGTATATGTGAAAGATTTTGAAGGGCCATATGTAAACCTCATTCTACATACCGGAAATCCGTAATATTTCAGGCCCGTGTTAAATTGTGCTAAATGATATTTATGACCACAAAAATTACGTTCACTACGAATCCCGCATTGCGTGGAATAGCGTAGGACTGTAAAATCCATATTGTATATTGCATATTGTATAATGTATATTGACGGAATGAATGTCTAAGTGTAAACAACGTTCCAAGTTGTTGTACTCCGTAATATATCAGGAACGATTGATAATATTAGTGGATAGGATTAATGATATCAACTTGCAAAGTTATGATGGCCATTGTAAACCCCGTGATGTGTAGAATATTATTAGTTCATAAAATTGTGGTATGTCGACAGAATGAAAGTGGAAAATTTTAAATGGTCATATATAAACCTCATTCTATGGACCGAAAATCCGTCGTATTTCAGATTCTTTAAAAAATATTATATGATATTTACGAACCAAAAAATGGCCTTCATTTCAAATCTCGCAATGCGTAGAATAATGTGAGACAGTAGAATCGTTGTGGTATATTTGCAGAATGGAGAATTTTTTAATTGACATATGTAAACAACGATCGACATTTCTGTACTCCGAAATATTTCTAGCGCAATAGCGTAATATTAGAAGATATTCATGTAGAAAGAAATGTGGGACATTGTGAACTCAGTGATGCGTAGAATATTATTGGGCCATTAAATTGATATGATATATTGACAGAATGAATTTGGCAAACAATGAATGATATAACCTCGTTCCACGAACCGGATCACCATAGTATTTCAGGTTTGATAAGTAACATTAGATGATATTTATGTACAAAAATGTGGCGTTAATTGTGAACCCCGCGTTGCGTAGATTAATATAAGACATAAAGTAGGTTGGAATTACTGAAAGAATGAATGTGGAAATGTTGTTTAGTTTAATGTAAACATCACTCCACGTACTAGAACCCCGTAATATTTCAGGCTATATGGAAAATATCAGATGATATTTATGTACAAAGAAATGGTGATCACTGTTTTGCGTAGAATAATAAAAAGGTCATAAAGCGTATGAGATATATATACAGAATGTCAGGAATTTTGATAAAACATATTGAAACCTCATTCCACGGACTGGAAATTCAAAGAATTGTAGGCCCGATTCACATTATTAAATGATATCTATATTCAAGCAGTGCTGATCATTGGGAACTCTTAGATCCGTAGAATAATATAAGACATAAACTTGATAATGTTTATTGACAGAATGAATATGAAAAATTATGAAATTCATTTGTAAAGCACATTCTACGTACCTATAACTTTCACGATATATATGATATATATGTACAAAGAAAGACGTCTTTTGTGAAACTCGCAATAAACAGAATCATACAGGACCATAGAAACTATATTATTTAATGAAAGAATAAGATATGGAAAATTATGAATTATTACATGTAAACCACGTTCCACGTACAGGAATTCCTTGAGAACCAAAAAATCAGGACCAAAAAATACTATTGGATGGTATTTATGCACAAAAAATTGAGTTCATTGTGATCCCCGGGAAGCGTAGATTCATATAAGACAACAAAATCGATATGATATATTGACAGAATGTATAATGAAGATTTTGAATGTTCATATGTAAACCTCATTTCACGAGACGGCACTTCAAAATATATTACATATTCACGAACAAAAGAATGGATTTCATTGCGAATCCCGCAATGCGTAGAGAAAAATACGACAATAAAATCGATATGGTATATTGAAATAATGAACGTTGAAAATTCTGAAACACATGTAAGCAACATTCAATGTTACTGTGCTCCGTAATATTTCATAATAAATAATATTAGACGATTTGTGTACAAAGAAATGGTGATTTTTGTGTGCCCTGTGATGCGTTGAATATTATTAGGTCATAAAATCGATATGACATATTGACAGGATGAATGTGGAAAATTTTGTATGGCCATATGTAAACCACATTTCACTTCCCAAAAATCCATAATAATTCAGGTCCAATTCATAATATTAGACAATATTTACGTAGAGAAAACTGGCGTTCATTGCGGACCCTGCGATGTGTAGAATTATGTAAGACATAATAATCAATATGATACATTGAAAGGACGATTGAGGAAAATTTTATATGGGCATATGTAAACCGCATTCCACGTAAACGGAAATCCATAATTTTTCAGTCTCGATAAATAATATTAAATATTTTTTACGAGACAAAAGAATGGCGGTTCACTGAGCATCCCGCAATGTAGAATAATGTAAGGCAATAAAATTGATACGTTATATAGACAGAAATGCTTTGAAAAAGTTCGTATGGTAGCATGTACACCTCCGTAATATTTCAGATTCGTAGAATAATATTATATGATTTTTACGAATAAAGAGTGGCTTTATTTGCAAATCAAGCAATGCGTATAGTAATATAAGATCATAAAACCGAATGTGTTATAATGACATAACAAATTTGGACAAATTTGAATTGACATATGTATACGACATTGCTGAATTCCATAACATTTCAGGTGCGATAGATAATATCAGGTAATTCATATCCACAAGTTGCGTGGAACATTATGATTCCATCAAATTGTTATTATATTCTGATAGAATGAAAAATTTTTAATGGCCATATGTAAACCTTATTCTGGTACAGGAAATGCGTAGTATACCATGATCGTTAAATTATATTCAATGATATTTAAGAACAAAAAATTGTATTCCTTGCGAATTCCGCAATGCTTTGTATAATGTAAGACCATAAAATTCATGTGATATATTGACAGAATTAATGTGGCAAACATTGAATAGACATTTGTAAACCTCACTCCACATTGCTGAATTCCATATCATTTCTGAAGCGATAGATAATATCAAATGATATTTGTGTACAAATAATTGTGGGCATTGTGCATAGAATATGATCAGCCCATAAAATGGATATGATATTTGACAGAATGAATGTCGAAAATTTTTAATGTTCATGTACAAACTTCATTCCACGTACCGGAAGTACGTAATACATCAGGCTCGTTAAATAACATTAAACGATATTTACAAAGAAAAAAATGACAGTCATTGCGATACCTGCAATGTGTAGAATAATGCAAGACCACAAAATCGAAATGGTTCTTTCACCGAATGAATGTGGATAATTTTGAATGGTTATATATGAACCTCATTCCACGTACCGGAAATACGTAATATTTCAGACTCAGGTAAATTACATATGTCGATATTTGCATCCAAAAAATGGCGTTCATTCAGAACCCCACATCGAATAGAATAATATAAGATAATAAATTCGAGATACTATATTAACGAAATAAATATGGTCAATTTTGAACTGTCATATGTAAACAACGTTCCTTGTCGCTTTACTCAGTAATAACTCAGGGCGGTAGCTATATTTGGATAACATATACGTACAATGAAATCGTGGTCATTGTGAACCCCGTGATGCGTAGTATATTATTAGGCCATAAAATTGATAAGGTATAAGGTCAGAATGAATGTCGAAAATTTTGAATGGTCATATGAAAGCCACGTACCGCACTAGAGCACCCCAACAGTTCAGAATTGATAAACAACATTTGCTCGTCGTTATATATTAAAAAATTGCATTCCATAATGATATTCGCGATGCGTAGAATAGCATAAGACCATAGAATCGACATGATATATTGACAGAATGAAATGTCATATGATTTGAGTGGTCATATGTAAGCCCCATACCGCACCTGAGTGCACCGTGGTGGTTCTGGGTCGATAAATAATGTTAGATGTTATTTATATAGAAAAAATTGCACCCATAGTGACCTCCGCGATGCGTAGAATCGAGATCGTGATTGTATATTGATTGGCTGAATATATGAATCTTTGATGGAAAACGAGTAAACGTACAGGAGGTTCTTAATATTTTAAGCTCGATAAATATTGCTAGATGACCTTCATATAGAAAAAAATTGTGTTCAGAAAAGTCCTTACGATGTGTAGAATATTATAAAACAATAAATTCAATATCATATGCTGACAGAAATAATGTCGAAAATTTTGGATGGTCATACGTAAAGCTGTACCGCACCAAATTTCCGTAATACTTCAGGTTTGATAAATAAAATTAAATCTTCGTTATAAATTAAAGAATTGTATTAATTATGGACCCCGCGATGTTTTGAATAATATAAGACCATCAGATCTAGATAATATATTTATACGGTGTATATATGAAAATTTGAAGGAGCACATCATATACCGTACCAGATTTCTGCAATATTTCAGGCAAAATAAATAATGTTAAATGCTATTTCTATACAAAAAAATTGTGTTTTTCAAGATCTGCGCGTTGCGTAGAGTAATACAAGACCATAAAATCGATATGATGTTATGACAGAATGAATGTTGAAAATTTTCAATAAGCCTACGTATGCACCTTAGAGTACCGGAGCACCGCTACATTTCAGGAGTGATACTAAGTGATACTAAGTGATAAGTATTAGATGGTTATTATACATTAAGAAGTTGTTTTCGTAAGAAACTCAGGATGCGCAGAATAATATAGGACCATGAGTTCGCAATAATATATGATTCGGTGAATGTCTGAAACTTTGAAATGGTGAAAATTTTGAATGGCCACATATAAAGCTCATTCCATAAACCGGAACTCCGTAATATTTTAGGCTAAATAAAATTAGCTAATATTTATCTACAAAAAAATGGTATTCATTGTGAACTCTGCGATCAATAGTAAAATATAAGACAATAAAATCCATATGATATATTGATAAAATGAATTTGGATTTATGAATGTTCTTGTGTAAACGTCATTCAACGTACAAAAACTCTTTAATGATTCAGTCTCGATAATATTAGATGATATTTATGTAACCAAAACTGGTGTTTATTGCGATCCCCGATGTATAATATAATAAGAGAACATGAAATCAACTTGATATACCGACAGAGTGAATGTGAAAAATTTCTAAGTGTCATAAGTAATCCTCATGACACGTACAGTAAATCTCTAACGTTTCATGCTCGATAAGTAGTACTAGTTGACATTAGAGTACAAAAAAGGAATTCTTTACGAACACCGCGTTGCGTAGAACAATTTAAGACAACAAAGCTGTATGATATTTTGTCAAATAGTACAAATAGAATGTGGAAAGAACTCAAGGAACATTGTAAACTTCATGTCACTATTAGGAGCACTGTAATATTTCACGACCAGTAATACAGGATTAGACATCTATACAAAAAAAAATCATGTTCGATGTGAGACCAGCGATGTGTAGAATATTATATGCCCGTAGAATTGATAGTTATATAGACACAATAAATGTGGAATGCTTTGAAGTGACTTATGTAAACCTCAGTGCCCGTCCCGGAAATCCAAAATATTTCAAGGACGATAAATAGAATTAAATGGAAACTTTGTACAAAAAAATTATGTTCACTGTCAAACCGCCGAGCGAAAATTGTTATAAGACTATAAAGTCGATATATTTGGACAGAATGAATATGGGTAATTCAGAAGTGTCAAACCTTAAACTAATTTTACATATTGTAACTCCGAGATATCTCAGGCTCAATAAATAATATTAGATGATACTTAAGTGACAAGTACAAGGAAATGGTGTTCATAGTGAACCCTACGAAGCATGGAATTATATAAAATCTATACGATAAACTGAGAATGAAACTCGAAAATTTTGAAGGGGCATATGTAAATATTATTCCACTTCCCGTAACTCCGTTATTTCAGCCTCGGTAAATATTGTTACATGATACTTATGCGCTAAAAAATAGAGTTAATTGTGATCCCCGCGATCCGCAGAGTAATATAAAGCCATATAATCGATATAACATACTGACAGAACGATTGTGGAAATATTTGAAGTGACATATGTACATTTAAATCAACCACAATCATACCGGTACTTCGTAATATTCCAACCACGATAATAATTTTTATATTTAACAACGTTTTAATTTTATACATCTTCCCCGCAATTATACGTTACGCTCGCTGCCATCGGCGCTTACATATGATTCCTCGAAGTATACTACAATTATACTTCCAATAAATTAAAACCCTCTGAACATCTTGGATTATTCTACGCATTCTACACGGGTATCAAAATGAACAAATATTTTGTTATGAGACGATTATTAAATATTATCTGTCGTTCCCGAACATATACGATCCTGTTGTACCTATCGGGACATTCATGATAATTCAAAGTATTCTTCATTCATTCTGTCAATAGATTATCTCCTTCTGGACGTTTGGTATTATTGTACGCATTGCAGGAATTGCAATCAACACAACTTTCTCATAAAAACAACCATTCAGTAATATTCACCAACTCAGAGGTAATACGCTCATCCGGTACGTATCGGGGACTTCATATGACAACTCAAAATATTCTACAATAATTCTATCAATATAATATTTCGATCAGATTGTCTTATATAATTCTAGGCACCAAAAGTGTCAATATGTACAAATTCATTAATATATGACAGCGATTTAGAGTTATTTATTATCCCCGAAATTTTGCGCCGCTCTGATACACATCGTTCCTTCATACCATTATTCAAAGCATCCTACACTCATTCTATCAGTAGATTATCTCCCTATTATTTTCTTATACTGTTCTACTGTTCGCGTGGTTCAGAATGACAGCAATTCTTTATATTAAACTGCAATATTGGTATTATTTATCGTCCCCGAATGTTGAAATTTGGTAACAATAAACAACGATTTAGTACTATTTATCGTTCCCGAAATAATACGTCTCCGGTTAGGATCGGAAATTACACATAATAAAAAATACTCTGAATTTGTTCCATCAATATATTACACGGATCCGAAATCCTTATACTATCCTATGCATCGCATGTCTCAGATAGAACAATTTTTTAAATATAAAACAACATTTAGTATTATTTATCGTCTTCGAAGCAAAACGTACATCCGGTACGGATGGGGGCTTAACTATGTTCATTCAAAATTTTCTACATTCACTCTATTAATACATTAACCTGATGGCGTTATAATATTCTACGCATCGCGCGTATCACAACGAATACAATTTTTTAATATAAAGTAACTATTTAGAATTATTTGTCGTCCCCGAAATAATGCGGTAGTAATGCGAAGTAATGAACTTTAATTATACTACGTACAGCGGGGTTCACTATGTAGAATTTTTTTAATGCAAACCAACGATTTAGTACTATTTATTGTCCCCGACACAGTACCATCTTCCGGTACGCATCGGGGCTTAAATGTGACAATTCATATACGTTCCTCCTATCAATATATTATTTCCATCTAATGGTACTACATTATACTATCCATCGCCAAGAGCTTTATTTATCGTCCCTGAAACGATCCTCCATTACGGATCGAGGCTTACTTCTGACGATTCAATACATTTTATATTCATTCTATGCATATAATATATCGATCTGATGATCTTATATTATCCGACGTATCGCGGGGATCGCAATGAGAAATTTTTTTGAAAGAAGACCACGATTTCCTATTATTTATCGTCCCCGAAGTAATACGCACATCCGGTACAGAACGGAGATTGCATATGAACATTCTATAAATACTACTTTCATTCTATCAATAGATTATCTCGACCTGGTTGTCCTATATTATTTTACGTATCACAGGAACCACAATGGACGAATTCTCTAATATAAAAGGACAATTAACTAATATTTATCTACCCGAAGTAGTACGCTCAAGGTGGAAGTATGGAACTTTACAGATGGTAATTCAAAATGTTCTACATCCACTCTAACAATTGACTATCTGCCTCAGAATGTCTTTTATTATTTTATGCATCGCGGGGATCACAATTTTTTAAAATATAACGACGATTCGATATTATTTATCATCCCTGGAATAATATACTTCTCAGGTAAGGATCGGGGCTTATATATGATAATTCAAAATATTCTACTTTCACTCAATCGATGGATTATACCCCCTTATTTTATACTGTTCTATGCCTCGTGGGGATAACAATGGCCACAATTTTTAAATATATAATTACGATACAATAGTATTCATCGTCTCTAATGCAATACGCTGCTTCGGTACGGAGAGGGCTTTCTTATGATAATTCAAAGTAGTCTACATTCACTCAGTCAATAAATTATCTCCTTCTGAAGGTTTTATACTATTCTATGCTTCACGGACAATGATCACAATCTTTTAATATATAACGACGGTTCAATATTATTTATCATCCCTGAAACAATAAGTTCCTCCGGAGCTGATCGGGGCTAGCATATGATGATTCAGAATATTCTACTTTTACTCTATCATAAGATTATGTTCCGCTGACTGTCTTGCATCATCCTACGCATCGCGGGGATCACAATGAACAGAATTTTCAAATAGACGATCCAATATTATTTATCGTCACCGAAATAACACGCTTTTCCGGTACAGATCGGAGCTTACTTATGATCACTCAAAATAACCTACATTCATTCTACCAAGATTAAAAGCTCTGACTGCCTTATATTATTCTACGCATCGCGGGGACTATAACGAATAAAGCTTTTCAATATATATATATATATATGTATATGTATATGTATATATATATATATATATATAAATA
>NIPQ01073813.1:0-23493 GCA_002806875.1 Lepidotrigona ventralis hoosana | reverse complement strand
TTTTTTTTTTTTTTTTTTTTTTTTTTTTTTTTTGGTGAAATTGTAACAGTTGAATTTTCTAGTGTCCGCTGAAACTCTCGAATCGCCCCTTGTTTGTTACTGCAACACGATTCCACGAACACGATGAGCACAGCGAAGCATACAGAGATAAATGTGTGGCTGGCTCGAGACTCTTCCAATTAGCTACGATCCGTCTTCGTAAAGCAGAAACGAAGGGGGGAAAAAAAATGACGATACAAGCGGCGAGTTAACGTTAAACTCGATCGGTTTTCACGGCTACTCTAACCTATATTCAAAACGAGCGCCGGTCGAGTGTTTGCAAGAAACCGCGTGGCTCGTGTACTCTCGAGCACGTGAAATCGCTGCTACCGTCGTCCGTCGTGACATAAACGCGCCAGGGTTTTAATGAAAGTCCGAGGAGAAGCATGATTGCTAACACAGTTCGAGTAATAATAGAATTATTTAACGTCAGAATGAAAAATCACCAAATTCACAAGAGTCTATTTTTGTGACTCGAATAATTTTTTTTTTAATTTTATGTATTTATAGCAATGTGCTTTCAGAGTTTCGTGCTTGTTTTAACGTTTAGTTTGAGGATAATAGAATTATTTAACAATTATTCTATAGAAATTTTGTATATGTTTGTGACATAGAAATTTTGTACAGGTATACTCTCAGAGTATCACTGAGATTTCTTAGATAAGTCGTTTCCTTTTAAATAAATAAATTTCGTATATTAATATAAAATCGAGGAATAATAAACGAAATTGATAAATTTTTATTCAGTTTATTTTTTTAATAAAATAACTGTTACTTTGGCTTCCCGACAAAAATATTTCAATCATTATATGTTACTATCAACAATAATTATATACAACTATCATACATATTATTTTAATAATAATAATAGCAGCAACACTATTGTATCGATACTTAATTTTAAGTCAAAAGTAAAAGGAAAGCCAGGCGAGAGAAGTAATAGTAAAGAACGAACAGAATTTCCAGAAAGAAATTCAAGCGACTTCTGAATATCACCGGTGAATCTCTGTGAGTACCGTAAAACGTAGATTAGCAACTCTGGTGGATTGCATGGTCGAGTTACAGCAGAGAAACCACTCTCTTGAGGCTACGAAACAAAAAAAAAAGAAAAAAAAGAAAAAAAAGGAAAAAAAAGGGGGAAAGAAAAGACCACAGAGTGCATGGGAACTAGACTTTAGAAATGCGAAAGAATGACTTTTGCAGAGTGACGAATCGAAATTCCAGTTACCTGGTACATAAATGGACGAATAGTTTCTTCTGCGTTTGTGTCGCGACGAAAAGGATGTTGCCGCGATTTATCGCGCCCGTGATTCACCCTAAACTACGTAGTAACTTTATTATTATTACACATAACGAGTATATTGAGTCTGATTATCATTATTGTTGTTATTATTACAACTCGTTTGGGAAACTGTGCCACAACGAGAAACAGCAATTTCCATTTGATTACTTTGAAATCGCGCGTAAGTTTGAAAGTATGTAATGCTGCATTACTTTACATAGAAAGGAGGTTCCATTTTGTGTAATAGCAAATTACAGATACGTAAAAATATACTGTTTTCCACCAATAAATGTGATTACCAATATTAATATTTAATTTCTCTAAATTGAATATTACAAATCTGATGTACGTAGATTTCAACAAGTATGTACATAATTTTAAGTATATACTATATTAGTATAGTGTGCTTGTAATGTGTAAATTATAATATGAATGCAGTATGGAATATAATACATGGTATGAATACACAGCACAGTTCATAAATATACAGTGGTAGAATAAATCGGCTATTAAAGAGAATAATAATCGTCCGATTACGATAATCGAAAGAAAAAAATTGCAGCTCGTAAGATTGTATTCTGAACAGATAAATACAAACAGATAAATAAAAACAGATTTTGTACAATTTTCAAATATTTCTTTACATGGAATATTCAATCATTTTTTTAAAAATTTTATTAATTTAATATTATTTCTGAATTAACAATAATTATTATTATATCACGTTATATAATAACAATAATAGGAACACAATTTTATTAATAATCGTACAATTATATTGTTTGTTAATTTAACATTAAATTATTTTTGATATGCAAAATGTTTCGTAATCAACGTGTACAATAAATAAAAGTAGGAAGTTGATGATGTTCGTAAACAATCGATCGAACGATGGAAACATAGTGGCAAAACCATAAAGGGCAATATTCTCGGATGTTCCATTTACGCTAGATAAGATTAAATTCTTGCATGCACGATGATGAAGAATTTCTTTTTTGGTCCCTCTCTCTCTCTCTCTTTCTCTCTTTACATTTCATGCTTCGTCACGAAGAGTGGAGGTAATTATAATTTCGCTGTGTAATGTTGTAAAAGTGATTAGTGCGAACACGTGTAGAAATGTTGAAAAGATCGCGAGGGTTTAATTAGTGGACTATGCACAAGGTGAATATTGTTTGGATTACGGTAGAGTGAAAATGGCGCTCGGAGTAACTGTAGAAAATTCCTTTTTACATGGAAGAAGGTTACTCTTCGCTGTGACCACAATGACTGTTAATTCTCTCGAGGGAATACCATGGAATCTTTAAAGAAAATTGTTCAGATTTTGTCACACTCTGTGAACATAATTCTGTGGCACACATTCTCTTTGGTTTCTTTGTTGGAACTTTGTCTGTGAAATACATAGTCAAATTGTGCAGATAGAATTTAATTAATTATGTTATAAATGCAGTGAAAATTTCCAAATTTAATTTAACGGAGTTTTAGATTTAAATTTAAATTTTCGGACAAAATTAAATTGTAATTAATGTTGTAATTTAATTGCGTGTAATTGATATAAAATTATATATCGATGATAGAGTATTGAAAAAAATTTCACTTTAATATGCATGTATTTAATATTTTGATCAATGTAACTACAATCTAACTCAATTTCATTCGGTAGAATTTAAAATAAAATTCAGTAAAATTTTAAATAAAAAGCACTCTCACTGGCTGGTCGTTAGTATTTTGTTATAATCCTACTTCATGTATTATTCACGTCGTAATCGTTACTAATTACCGCAATATGTAGCAATTAAAACGCGAATTTTCTCCTTTTCTTTTTCAAGCGTAGAAATCATATCTCCTCGTTATAATGCGCGCAAATCTTAATTTAAGCAAATTATAGTCTTACGAATTAATTAACGAGTTGTCTTTGCAACTATGTTGCTCCATATGCTGCACACACATTTGGTAATTACAACATTTCTATATCCTCAAAGTGTAACCGGGTAGAAGTTAATTAGAGGAGAGGGATGATTTAGTAAGAGAGTTAATTTAGTAAGACAGACCTGATTATTTGTTGTTGAAGTAATTTTTATTAGAACCTTATTTGATAATTATCAATTCTCTTCAGCCTCGAAGAATAATAGCAAGTTTACGTAATTAAAAAAAATTATTACGAGTGGAATTATAGATATGCAATTGTAAATTTCATTTCTGGGTACAATCAATGACAGAGATGAAATATCTATAGAAATATTTATTTAAGAAATTCTCAACTACTCTGAGCGAGTAATAATTATATACGATAGTAAAACCATAAATGTTGATGTATAATAAATATTAAAAACGAATATCCTCGGGAAGCCTAACAGGACATCATAAATAACGATAGTGATTGCAGAGTAAACTGAAATAGAAATAAAGATCAAGAAATTGGAGATCGAAACATAGATTGAATTCGAAATTCAAACTGGAAGACTTTGCTTTGCTTTGGAGAAGAATTGAAATGATTTCGTGGAATAAGTGAAAAATTGAAATCAGAATAGAAATTGAGAGATAAGACACTTGAGGATCGAAGTGGAACTATAATAGATTGAAATAGAAATTGGAAATGAAAATTGAACGAAAAAGTTCTAAACGCTAACAGAAATTTAAACAGAACGAAACTGACTGCATCGATGAACCGATTCCCTATTCCCTATTTTTCCGAAATTAACCCTAAACCCCCTATTTCCGTTTTAACTAGACTGCGTCTACTATGTACATACACGTATGCGCGCGATAGTTCGAGCAATATGGCGGCGATTTTTTCCACGTTGCATAAATCATTCGCGTTCCCCGTAAGGAACGGAGAAATTTCTCTCCTGTCACGTTCTTCCTTGCTCCATTCANAAACAAAAAAAAAAAAAAAAAAGGAAAAAGAAGCTGCGTGATTAACGCGATCGTAAACTGTTAATCCTCGAATAAGGTTAACCATTCGAGAGACACGGTTATAATTAACCACTTTGAACCTGTATTTTATTACGTACGATTGAAAACGCCGTGCGAAATTAATATTCAAGTTAAAATTAATATTCAAAATTAATATTCTTCGTGGACTGCGAAAAGAAGGTGTGTTGTACACGTACGTTTCTCCTGCTCGAAAATTTTATCGTAAACCTAACCTAACCTAACCTAAATTTTGTCATATGAATTTCGCTTCTTCGCATCTCTTTATTTGTTTTAAGTAACTAATCCTGACTGAAATAGTTAGATTGCTTGAATTTCGTCATTCGCGGTCCAAAAACGAGTTAAATTGTAATTTGTAATTTAATTGACACTAAAAATACCATCGACGACTAGAGCATAAAATTTCCGTCGGAGGCATTAAAGTAAAAGAAATAGAAAATCTTTAGAATACTTATAAATAAGGTACATGAGTTTTTATTCATGTATTTAAGTCTTTGTTTTATATCTATATAATAAAATATCTGAACGAAATTTATCGATGACAATTGATCACTTTGACCATTTTGGTAGTTCTAGCGTTAAATGAAAGGACTGAATTGCAAATCGATCAGTATCTTACAGTCAGTTTGACTGAGAATTTGTCGAGTTTGACAGAGCCTGAAGAACAGAGGCAAGAGAATCCCTCGATCGTACACGGTGTTTCACAGAGTCGATTCACTCACGATCAATCTTCAGTCAATCGATCAGAGCATCGATTGCACAATTTTATTTCACGAAATTCAAACAGTTCGAAGTATCGATAATTTTTCGTCGAGCGAAGACACTTTTAGTCAACCGGTTTTGTAATTACGACCGGAATATGGAAAATCTTTTGGGATTTTAATAGCCACGGTACAGTGCGTGTTACACTGGGCCCGATCGCTTGTAAATCAATCGCGTGTTAAATCGTTTCTCAACCTTGCGATTTGTATTAGGCGGTCGCGTGAATGGATGGCGTTCCGCTGCCTATGAGATATTTATCGAGGTAATTTAGATCCCGTGTGTGGCGAANGTTTTTTTTTTTTCTCTTTTTTTTTTTTTTTTTTTTTTTTTTTTTAAATAGCGTTGCAGTAGATAGAGGCAGTCGGAGTTTTACTTTTATCTATCGCGGGTGTGTTTAAATACGATATCTCGTACACGAGAGAAAAATAAAATTCATTTTATCGTTCAATTGACGACGCCAACGGGACGGTTGAATTGTAGTTCGTGAATAATTTATATTGTAGTTTTTCGAACAATTCTGGGAATTTCTGTTCCAAAAATAAATGAAATTTTCAAGAGGAGTGTCTGTAAAATATTGCGCTCGTCGAAAAAATAATATATCATATTAATTATATTGTATTAAATTATATAAATATTAATTAATAATATAAATAATATAATTTATATTATATGTATAAATGATATTATATTATACTAACTGTATTATGTAATTTACTTATACGTTATATTAATTATATAATATATAATTTCTTATTTATTATCTTATAATTGCTTATAATATTATATCAGTAATATAATATAATATAGAAATATTAATGTATTAATTATATTAGAAATTTTTATACAAAATTCACTCCTTTTTCTATCAAAGATACAGATTGTCGCGTAATCTCTATCTTCAACTTCACCATTTCTCCTTTCTTTCAAATACCTGTGCATAATCGGGGAATGTTCAAAACTACCATTTCTCGAATCGATAGCCTCTCCCTTCCTTTCACTAAATTTCGAGCCATGTCGGATCTGGTGAAGAATCGAGATGACCCGATATATTCCACCAGACGATGTAGACCGTGTAAGAATGTGCTTAATCCACGGCAACAATATNCTTTAAAAAAAAAAAAAAGAAACGACGAATAAGAAATCGCGGAATAAGCGAGCGGACCAATAATATCCGAAGCGTATCTCGCGGCGGGTATCAACAGGGACCAACCTGAACATTCTGAACGTGATGAACGGCTGTGGCCGAAGGTCTTTCCGCTACAAACACACGTGAACACGGGTGAACGAAGGAAAATGCATGCTTCCGATGGCGAGTGCACCGTGTTCGGTGCTGGCCAGCGAAGCATGGAGAAACAGCATCGGTCTGGAGGGTACAATGAAGGGTAGAGAAAAATATCGGGCGGGACGATACCGGGGGGGAGGGGAGGATCGGCTGAGGAGAGCACCAGGAGAGCGTGACTCGGTGCAAACGAGAGAGAATAAAACGGACAAGCTGGTTGGCGACCTGGAGGGGAAATACGTTAACGAGGCCCGCGATCTCGGGAAAGAGCGGCGAAACTCGACGATCTCGAGAGATTTTAATGGAACGAAACCCCGGGGGGACGAGATGAGATTTTAACCCCCTTTCGTTGAAATCTGATTCCTATCTTTTCTTCGCTTTTTTTTTTGTTTTTCGACGTTTCGACTTGAAATGAAAGGGAATTCATTCGTCTTCTGGTCTCGCGAATATGATGTATAATATAATGTGTAATATAATATAATATAATTATAATAATATTAATTGTAATTATAATCATGATATAATAATTATAACATATAATATCGCATATAATCATTATAATTATAATTATAATAAATTGTTATATTATACAATATTATTGTGCAATAAAATTTTTGTTATATCACATTTAATTGATATATTATATATATTATTTTTTTTTATTTTGAATTATTCACGTATATTTTCAATTTATAATAGAACTATGTACTAAGAAGTATAATTTGCCTTCTTTTTTCCAATTTGAAATAAATATGTACATTTAATTGATAATAATTTATGAATACACATGCGTATAATAATAATGTGTATCAATATGTACTAATTAAAGATATATTTAAATTTGTACGAATGGCAGGAGAAATTTTCTGTAAATGAAATTAAATACTGATGATTTCTTCAAGTGATTCAGACAGTTGTGGGTGCAATTTACAAATTTAGTAAATTCTATAGAATTTATTGTGTTTGTTGCACGTAAAATTTTGTAATTTTATTAATACTGTAATATGAGACACGATTGTCATGGTTATATTGATAAAATTCGAAAACCAATCTGAAAATGTACACAGAAATTCACGAGAAATAGCTATAAATATTGTTCGAATACTTTCGTGAGAAATTATAGTGACATCAATTAAATTGAACAAAAAAATGTACAAATTAACAATCAATTAATAACTAATATTATTAAATAAACTATACATAAATTAATATTATAATTTCTTCATGAATAGAAAACTTGTAAGTAGTTGTAATTAGTGTTAGTATATAAAAACGAATAATATAATATATTAATATAGTACTATATATATTTTAGTATATTAATTACTATAATATATATTATAATACAATATATATAATACATAAATATATAGTACTGTATTACTATAGTATACATTACTATATATAAATATATAGTAATATACAATATATCATATATTATATAAAATATAATACTAATATTTATTACATATAATACAACATAATGCTAGTGCTTGTATATTATATTATATATAATATACTATATATCATAGTATATTAGTGATGTAATATAAGTCAAAGAACACAATACTAATATAATAGAATACAATACCAATACTAATAATACAAACATAATACTAGTGCTTGTTTATTATGTGTAGTATACTCATATATCATAATATATTAATGATGTAATATAAGTCAAAGAACAATGACAACAAAAGTTCAAGAATATTTCACATATACTACTTAAAACAATCCCCGAACTTTCATTTAATATTCCATTAAAATTATCTACCATTCTATTAAAATACTCTAAATCTTTTAGATGATTTCTAAATCATTCACAAGACAGATAAATTACAAACCGAGATGAGGAAAAATCGTGACGGAGCATGCATCGAGGACCAAAAATCCCCAGATCGAATGCCAGCGGATGTCTAAGCGTAGAAGACACGGTGAATATGGGTCGCCGATCGTATAGTCAAGACCAGTTTCCAAAATCATGGGAGGAGGGAGGGGAGGGGAGGGTAGGGGGGAGGGAATGAGAGGGTTCCGGTGTGTGACCACGCCGTGAGCCAGGTGCAACAGGTGAGCTTAAGCTGCGACTGTGCTCAGCGTGTGTGCTAGCTCGACCAATCGGTCGACGAGACCTACATACGCGCCTCCGCCTCGCCCGTTCCCTTCGCGAACATCCGACAACTACACGTCGTTCGACGTGACTCGCGATACCGTTAAGAGACCGCCGGTGGTATCAGTCGGCTTTGGAACTCTTGCCGAGCGGATGTTTACAGTCCCGAACGCGCGAATGTTTCCTTTGCTTTCGTCCTCTCGGCTGAAGCGACATGAGAGATCTTTTTCGCAAGCTGTCGCAGGGATTCGCTGGGGCTGATAAATAAAATTTCCCTCGGCGAAAGCTATGGAAAATTTATTTCCCCAACAGATTATTTCACGTGTACGAAATAGTGAAATGTTATTAATGTTAATATAATGTGAAGCTTGGAAGAATATATGAGAACTCGAAACTTCATGTTCTTCTTCTGTAGATCCTTTAGATTGAGAACGAGTTTTAATATTATTATTATTTATATGGATTTATTGTCTGGTATTTTATAGGAATTTTAACTTGGATTTTGATATCAGTATTGTTCATATGAATTTATTAATGTTAAAATTATTTGTATGAATATATATTGTTGTTACTTGTATGAATATCATGTTGTTGTTATTTATTAAACTTACTATTTGCTTATATAAATGCATTTGAATAATATTAATAATATTATTTATTGATTTTATAGGAATTTAATATTTATCACTTGTATGAATTTATTAGTGACGTGATGATGAATATTTAACGTTAACATTAATTTAGAACATTCTCGCGAAGTTTACTTTGTTTTGACTAGAAAGCGGAATATTTAACTTCTATCATTATACTATCATTATATTCAACGTTGAATCTCGGAATTCGGAATTTCAGATTCTATGGTATGTTATTTTCACAAGACATTTCGATTGTAAATCAAATAACTAGCGATGCCTACCATATTTCGATAATTACATTAAAATTCCAGTAGTGAATAGGAAAAGTATTAATAAAACGTTCATTTTCTTTGAAAGGACCATTATCTCAACTTGCTTCTTTTTAATACTTCAGAAAATCACGCGAAATGTATACGCTTTTAGATTTTATTTTCAGATGCCTCGGTGAAATTTGAATGATATATGATCGAGAGAGAGAGAGAGAGATGCAATATCTGTTACATGTTATTTTTTCAAACATGTAGAAATGACGTGCATAAATGGAATGGTAAAAGATTGCAGTAATTTATTCGCAAGTTGCAAATTATCCATCTCTATATACAAGGTGCCCCTTTTAAAAAAATCCCAATTTTCTCCTAATATTTTTAAGAAAAAATATTTTGTCACAGAAAATATGTCTCAAATGAAATTTACTCTGTTTCGAGGGGGACTTTGTCTCATGGTGGTCACAACTCTTGGTCCAAGTGGACGTGCTTCCGAGATTTGCCTTTTTAAATTAAATTTAAAAGTTCACCTATGGTTCTTCAGATGGCAATTATCTCCTTCGAAGCTCCAGGAGCACCATTTCGAATAATACGAAAGATAAGGTAATTTCTTTATTTTTAAACGATCTTGAATAACTTTGAATTACCAACACATGGTAACACGTAGATCGATGAATTCGAATAGGCTCACCCGAAGGAAAATACGTAGTTTCGTTGAAAAAAATAAACGTCACCTTGAAATCTTGTCGAAACCTAATCTAGACAAGATTTGTGACCACCATAAGTCCGCCATAAGACCACAATTAGTCGAAAACACTGTACAACGAACAGTTGCAGGTGATGAGTTGCGTTTTAAACCAAATTTTTATTTTCAGCCATTAAAACTGCAATACCGGGGAATTCGAAGCTTGGCTCAAGTCTGATTTATGATGTCATTTCGAATATTAATCCAGTCGAACGATTTCGCAGGGCGAATGGAGAGCGAAGGCCAGCAAAAATATTAGAACGACGTCGAACTTGTGAATTATTTGCCACGCGATGAATATTCATTTCAATGGTCAGAATAAAACTTGAGTAAAAAATTGGTTTTATCCGTCGAACGTGTCGAATGAGTGATATAAAATATTTCGCGAATGAGTATATATTGATAAGAAAATGGAAATCTGGCAAGGGATTAATATTTATTAATATCTAAGAGTCGAATATCAGTCAAAAAGCGCGAGTTCGATGAGGTTGAATTAAATCTTTGAAAATATTGGAAATAAATATAGGAATTGGATTTTGACAACAATAACTATACTAAGCATGCTACGTTGTAACACATTATTAATACTAACATCATTAATACATNTGGCAAGGGATTAATATTTATTAATATCTAAGAGTCGAATATCAGTCAAAAAGCGCGAGTTCGATGAGGTTGAATTAAATCTTTGAAAATATTGGAAATAAATATAGGAATTGGATTTTGACAACAATAGCTATGCTAAGCATGCTACGTTGTAACACATTATTAATATTTATACTAATAATATTAATGATGATAATTAGTACTAATATTGGTGCTAATAATATTAATGATTGATATTAATATTAGCACTAATATTTAATGTCAATATTTATACTAATATTTACGATAATACTTAATACTAATACTTGATTATACTAACACTTAACTGTATACAAAATATATTATAGTTATAATAAACATTTATTAATACTAATAATATCAAATTAATAAATACTTAATATCAAATTCATACTACTAATACTTTCAAAGAATTCAATTTTGAGTTCAATTAAATTAAACTATACATAACATCAGCTTATATGCAAATATCACTTGAATTTGAGGTTAGAATACAAAAGATAATGAAATAAAAAAAGGTAGAGAACAAGTTTTATAGTATACTTTAATCAATACTATAATGATTATAATATCATATTAATTAATGTTATAATATACATGTTTGTACAATGTGTTAAGTTTAGAACACAATACAGAGCAATGTAAAATTAGGTGCATACCGGGTAACCTTGAAAACTACGAACAGCAACGTACAACCTTTTTCGAACTTATAAAGCGGAGATTTGTGATATGAAAATAAAGTTCGTAAATTCGAGCATTTTCATAACTAACCAACGCCAACGCTTAATGATACATTCTTCTTCTTTTTTATTATTATTATTTCTCCCTCAGTCGAGATCAGTCTGATCGATTAACAGAGGAACAGAAATCGACTAGAATTCCTCATAACTTTGAGAACGCTGATCTCGATCGGCGGATTTATAATTTATGTTTCTCGTTTCCACGGGGCCGAGTGATACGTTCAGATAAGAAAATAAGAATCGATCACAGTAAGGAACTAGTATTGGCAGGGCGGAATTCTTTACGAGATTAGAGCCGCGGCCGCCATAATTCAGGCTTCGCTTGAATTTTATATATGCGAGTCGATACGGGCATCGACGTGAATTAATTATGCGCAGTTCTCCGCGATTTAGAAAAGTATGTTTCATCGGTGTCGATTCTGGTGGAACGTTTATTAACAGATTCTGCGGATTTTCGATAGTATGATTTGATAATATAATTTTTAGTTGAAAATTGTATTATATAGAAAGTATTATACTTTTCGTATATTTTATGTGTGTGTTCTGTTTTTTGAAATTTTTGAAATTTTACACGTCAAGATTTCCTACAAAATTCAAAAAAAAGTGCGGTTTTAATTATTAAAATAATTTAATTATTAACATAATACAAACGAAGTAATATAAAATGATAGAAGGAAATAACGAAATTTCATTATAATTCTAATTATCAAATTATTAAGCAGTTACTTAGTTAGTTAATTATGAATTAATATATTACGAATTTTTGTTATATAAATTATATTATATTATATTATTATTATATTATTATTACTATAATATTATGAATTTTTAGTTATATAGGAATAATAATATATAATAATAACAATATGAATTTTTATTTACATGGACACTCGTAATATAATTCTATATGTTAAATTCAATAATATTGCAATATTAATGATATTAATAAAATTACTTAGACATTTGTAGAATTGCAATTGCAAACATTAAATTATTAAATATTAAAAGATTTACAACATTATGAATTGATATTCATACACAGGTATCTGTGATATTTCGCAATATTATTCACAGTATTATTTGGAATTATGAAACCAGCTTATGTTAGAATTATTAGCTTTATTAAAAATTTACTTTACGTAGAATAAGCAACATATCATAGAATTAGCATAGAATAAATAATAAAATAAATAATAAAATAGCGAACATGGGAGTTTCATATTTTTCGTAAATAAATCTGTTTTATTACATGACACGATTCCAAGTATATTTCATTAAATTTACGAACCGTGGAAATGCGCAGCGATAATTGCTTCCGTTTTTCATGCCATTTTCCCAATCGGAATTGTTCAATCACTAGTTTATATAATCGACGAGATTACAGCGTTTCGAAATAGTACATACGACTAAGCTTGGATATAATCGTCAAATAATACGTGTTGCAGGCATTCTGAATTATATTATTAGCTTTTGAAAAATATTAGCGTTTGAAAAATAGAATTCCACGCGATTAAAATGCGATTAGTTATGTTGTTTGTTATAAACTAGATTATTACCGGTATTATGGAACTGGTTCATTCTAAACTACAAAATTTTACAACAAAAGTAAAGAATTTCAATCAACAATGAAATGTTCAAAATTCTTCTTTTCTTTAAAAATTATACGTTGAATTCCATAATTATGGTATTATGTCGTCTAGGAAATTATTTTTGTACATTAATATATTTATTTTTTAACATGTAAAGCGATGAGAAAAATTTTGCTGCATCATAGAGCACTTTACACTAAAATTTTCTAACCTCAAATCTTTTCAATGTAATTGTTTTCTTTTTTATTATTAATTCAATATAAGTGCCCCCTGTACTGAATTTTTAAAACATATTGCAAATTATCAACAAGAAGCAATATATTTCTGATTTTCAATCGAAGATCTTTCAACATCTGATGAGAATTCTGAAATGCGAGAAAAATTTATATTACGAAGCAAATTGATCCAAGAAATGAAAAGCAAAAACCAACAAATAAATGACAGGAATGCATCATTTTTTATTGTAATTAATTTCCGCACTTAATATTCGAATTTTCAACTATTAATAATAACCTAATTAATTTCTACACCTTGCAGCAACGATGATCATTCCAAATTGTTCAACAATGGAAACAATCATTCTAAATTTTTCATTTCAATCGTTTCAACTTATAAGATATTATCTTTATTTATAAAGATTTTTAGACTTTTGTGCACGACTGTACATCGTTGCTATATTCTTTTTATCCCGCTGTGCTCCTCAGGTATTCGAAAGAGGAGTTTGAAATTCGATGGGAGTTCAGTGTCGAGCAGGTAATATGAAACTGAAGCCCTTTACAAGTTCGGAAGCTATTATTATATTTCTTGTGACCTACATCCTGTGTGTTCAGTGTTGAAACATTTCAGTGTACCAACACACACAGTAAGAGACAAAGTTGCCACTCGGAGGATTATTTTACATTAATCTATATTATATTTCCATTATTAATAATATACAGCATTATTAACGTGTCACTAAATTATTATTATTCTGCGTTAATTATCCCTTGAACGAAATTATACGCGAATCAAACTTATTCTGATCGTATTTGTTTCCCAAATTGTTCGTAAACTGTATACAATAGTTTTATACTTTCTGTTATTATATCTTGTTAGAAATCTACAATTTAGCTGCCATTAATTACTGAATCGCTATATTTAGCCTTTGCCTTCCTCGAACGATGATTCACTCGTGAATGAGTTATTCCGAAAACCTATTGGCAACATGGCTGGAGCCATTTGTATCCTCGACAATCAAAAAATTGCTGTCATGTTCTCAGATGAATGACTGTTTGAAACTTTGAGAACTTTTAAACTGCACCTAATAATAAATAAGAACTTCCTCCGTGTTCTGCTTAAAAAAAAGCTCGAGGCTAGCTTTTTTTTCAAATAGAGATCGAAAATTAAATTCAAGAGAAATTAATTAATTAGATTAAATTTAAGAAGAAACGAAGAGAGAAACGCTCGATTCCATTGGGAACATGTGAACACGGGTTCGTCAGACAGCATCGTGCACGTAGCCACACTGATCATTCATAAACACAGGCACAGGATTTTCCGTTATGATGCCGCGTACACGCTCGTTACTTTAATGCAATTAGGTTCAAAGGGTTTTGCAAAAGGAAGGATCCTTTATACGTACGATAGTCGTGGCGCGTGAACGCGCGCAACAGCCACAAGGAGAACCAGTTCCTCGACCAGATGCAACAGGTGAATCGTTAATTGACTACGAGACTCTTTNTTTTTTTTTTTTTTTTTTTTTTTTTTTTTTTTGCAGACAGCCCCTCCGAATCGACTATCGTCGATTTACTACTATTCTTGCTTATCGCTGTTCCCATCGGGTAGTTCACGTCCCCTTAAATTTACAACCAGAGCCAATGAATGGGTGGATTTAGAAGGGAATCCCGCGTGTTATTTGTTATTAAATTTTTATTTACTGACGATGAGAAATTTTGAGCCACGAAGAAGGAATATATAATGGATTAATACATTGATATTTATAACTTTCATAAATAAGGCAACGACGATTATGTTAATTAGTTAAAGCCTGAAGCGAATTTAAGATATTGATATAAGTTATTCAGGAAAGTTTTTATGAATATATTATATTATAATATTAATTCAATATATTATAATATATTATATTGAATATAATATATATACATTATATTTATGTATTATAATAAATATACATATTACTTTTTATGAATATATTATGTATTTTGTACAAAGTTTTATTAATATTGCAATGAGACACGAGTATTATGATCATATTGGTCAAGTTTAATAGACTCTATATTTCATGTATTACGTATTATATTTATATTATAATTTTATATATATACACACACGTTTTTATTTTAAGATATTTATATTATATTTTAGATATTTATATTATATTTTTATTTTAAGATATTTATATATATTATTATATTTATATATATTATATATATTATATTTATTTATATTATTATATTATATTAAGATATGTATATTATATTATTATTTTAAGATATTCTTGTACCTTTAAATTTCCCACAAATGCATAAAATTGTGCAAAACCTGGGAAGAAATTCGTTTCATGCGTCAAATATGATAACAGATGTTGTATCTCGTGTGTCACATGCATTCTGTGTATTTTTTAATTTTTTATTTGAAAGTTTACATTTCAATTTCATCTGCTCATTACAATTAATGTATCAATTTATAATTGATATATTATAATCTATATCAATATCGTATGATTTATCATAAATTCATGTTAATATCAATATTACATGTACAATTATATAAATGTGTTGTAATCACATAAATTATACATTTGTATGAACATCACACAATTTGTACAATTAATACAATCACAATTCATCGTTATAATCGAACCAAGATGGACCACAGAAGCACAAGTCTTCCTCTTAATTCTTAACACCACTGTGCTCAATTTTCTCAAAGAAGAAGAAGAATCCCCAAACCATAAGTAAGAAAAAGTCCTTTTTTTTTTTCTTCGACTTTCTCGACGCCTCGAAATCTGAAGAAGCACAGAAGCGAGGCAAGTGCCAATCTTGGATCGAGGTTGAACGCGTTGGTCGTTCACCGGAAACGCCAACGATTTTAAGCCTCGCGGCCGGCAGACCCGCTTCGTTTCTTCAACGACGCACCATTAGACGAACAACTCCGAGTTTTGATCCTTTGAAACGGAGAAAAAACAGAACGAAAACTGACAAATCTGGATCAGAGCGTCGAACGGATCAATTTTACTAATGGCTGGACACCATACCAATGACTTGACACACGGTGTTTTTTTTTTGTTATTTCAAGCCGAGCGAGAGAAACGTGTGCGCTGCGAAACACACGATCGGACGAGGCAGATCGTGTCGAATGCCCAACAGGCGTTGATAGTACACGGAGCGTGTTCTTGTTGAGCGCCTTGTACCCGCTAATAGCAGTCAAAGGGTTAATGGTTCCAGTAGTAGGAAACGTTAGGCGATGGTAGTTAACTGTTCGGATTCTCCTCTCAGGCGACTGGGCACAACGAAATTTATTATTCACCACGTGATCGTAGCGAGTGACCGAGATGAAATCGGAAATGAGGGAAGATGTATGCTTGAACTCCAACAGTTCAATGTTGGGAAATTCCTGTCTATCGTTTCAACCCTTTGTGCTCCCAATAGCAAGTTACTAAGTTATTAGTAATCATTGGACTGTGAATTAGCAAGTCACTAAGTTATCAATAAATAATTAGGAAGTTAGTAAGTTACTAATCGTTAGACTGTAAATTTTTCTGCGAAATTTTCATTTTTATTTCAGAACGTGAGAATGCATGCAATATGCAAAAATATATAAAATATCAAGAGCAGAGTGTTTGTCACGTCGAGAAATTTCTGCTTTATTTCAGTAGTATTTCGTTGACTGCTCCGTTTAAAACAATTTGAAATTGCATGAAAATCCGCGGTCTATTGAATTGAAACTTTGGCGATGATTGTTGGCAGTAAAAATATTGCGATCGTTATAATTAGGCTTAGAACTTTTATGCATGAGAAAAATTTCTTAGGAAATCTGTTAAGAAAATCTGTCGTAATTCTACATTGAATATTTTGCTTATTGTTTGCATTTTTTGTCAGTGATTTCACTGAATGAATTGCAAAAATTTGAATTTCCTTAAAATTCAAATTGGACAAATAATTAGCAAAATTTATACATAATTCCGAATATGCGAAACATTTAATTCCCGCGAAATATTATTGTGCTTATAATGGGAAATATTTGTTTTTTTTTTAATTCAATTAATTAAACTTTCTTAAAATCGATATAAATGAGAATCGAAGAATTCATAACAAACAAATGACTCATATAAATTGTTCCCTACGTAGATTTAATTTTTTCCAAACATCTTTCAAGCCACCTCGAACCTAACCTGTCAAACGATAATGACTCCTTTTGCACGAAAAATCACTGCCACAACTATACATGAATAGGTGAACCTATTTCACCGGCGCCGCCGGTCATTTCTCATCGTCGCGAATTTTTCTTTGTGAAAAACCGTGTTCACGCCGAACAAGCGAGTGAATGAAGGAGAAACAGAGACGAATACATTCAGCAGATCTGAGCCTAATCTAAAGCCTCGAATGTTAATAAGAATTCCTGGAAACGTATTTTTCTCGCACGGTCCTCTCTCGTAGTTTGTGACTCTTTTTTCTTTCTTCTTCTCTCTGGTTCGGATGGTTCGGCTGGATTTTTCAGGGAATTAATCGAGCAGAAGATTGTTCGCGGCTGTTGATGCGATTCACGGAAATGGAGACACATTATTCACCGCCGTGTGTCCCAGAATCACGAGCAATCGGTGACGTAAAAACACCGCTGCGGGCATCGATGATTCATTAATAGAAATTTCCCCCGGCACGCCGTAATTTACGACCAGCCGACCAGGAAACAACAAAACAACAAAACAACACGCGATGATTTTCTGTGTGCAACGAGCCTCGTCGAAGGAGGAAATTTATTTGAACACGTGTTTATTCACCGATCAGAGATTCTGAATCTGTTGTTGAACAGAATTTTCTTCTGGCGATGTGCACTCTCGGGGGAACTTTTTATTAATATGAAATTTTCTTTCGAGATTTAATTAACGTGACGTTGATCGAAGAAAATCTGAAGATGTGAACATTTTGATACCTCGTTAATATCGTTCGATGATTTTAGGAATCTTATCGTGCACATATTTTTCGTAACGTATCATATAAAACATTTTGAAATTTTATTGACACAGTTAAGAATATAAATATAAACATCGATAATGATAAATTAATCTTTAAAACAAGTTATAAATTTTATTTTACACGTACATTTTCTTATAAATAATTAAGTTAATTTTCGTATTAATAACATCTTCATAACAAGTCTATTTACAAATAATTCGTTGAAAAGTTCATACAAACGGGGATTTTAATCTTTTTCCAACTACATTGTCAGCATCAGGTTAATAATGCATTAAAAAACAAAAAACAAAAAATAAAACTATGATAATCAAATTATTTTCAACTAAAACTACAATTCGTTAAAAAAAAAAAAAATGAAGCTGAATGATAAAATTAAATAATAATAAATAGCTAAAATAAAATTTTATTTTTTAATAATAATTAAACAATAGCTGAATAATAAAATTATTTTCTCGACTGAAACTATAACTACTGTACAGCTATTAAAAAAAAAAAAGGAAAAGAAATAATTCTAACGTGCCATATATTCTACAAAACACGTCTGATTCGACGGAAAATTGGCCATCAACTTCCGGCGTCGGTCATCTTGGTTTCGCGAAGGCCAATTACCAGTTGGTACCAACTGGTCAGAGATCCAACTGGACATTCATAGTTTCCCTAACGAGCGAACCAACAGCGCCTGCGACTCGAGAAACTCTCGACAACTATCCAGAGCTTGGCCTGATATTAGCAGAAGCAACTGGACTAATGACCATAAAGGGACACCGAGGGGACCGTTAGCGTTATTAAGAATATCCACATCCAACGCTACCAACCCTTGCTTCCAACTGGCGAGAGAAGAGAGAGAGCAGAAGAAGTGGAAGCAGTTGCAAAACAGCGAGTTGCTGAACAGTTTGTTCACTCGCGAGTGCTCCTCCGTCCGCGAATATTATCTTGGTGATCGCTTTTATAATAGCAAAAATCCCGTCCGACAACCGGGAACGATCGGCGTTCGATTCTCGTTGAAGCGTATCGATATACCGAAGCGGACTGTTTCGTATCGGGCTGCCTCGCTTGCCTCTCTCTGGAGATTTACTTGACCTGCCTAATGGGCACGATTAATAGACCTCGCCGGCTAATTACTCGGCTAATATCGCCTTTTTATCTTTCTTTTTTATTTCTTTTTTTCCGCCTCTGTAGCGAGGCCTCGTATAAATTTCTCTCGTTGGTTATTAATGGGACGATCGGCACCGCAGGAATTTCAGGGTGAAAAAAGGGGTGAGATCTTATCCCTCGTTGCAATGTCTTTTTGAAAGATTCGCCGATAATTTAGAAAATTTAAATGTCTCTGTGTAATTTATGTTTCTATTAATTATATTGTATTGCAATTTTTTTTTTTCTTCCAAGTTCTTCGCTTAGATCGTTAACATCTTAGGTGATTAGATTGCGAACTGAAAGCCACAAGACGTTCTCTGTCGGTGTGTAAAAAAAGATTGAAATATTCTAATCTACGGAGTATTTTATTTTTAATTTTGTCTATGGGACAGAAAATTTATATGGGATTCTGCACGTTTCACATTGCTCATTTCTCTTCATGTTTTGTTTTATTCATTATCTACTTGTGCTTCATTGTTCCCTAGATTCTTCAAAATATTTCATTGAAATTAGCATAATTCTTCAAATCGTTTCTCATTCTCTGTTAATTAATTGATGCATTAGTAAAAATGCAACCCCCCTCCAAATATTAAACGTTATACAAAATATATTATAAATTATTTTATATTTTATATTATATAAATTATATTATATTATATTAAATATGTTATATTATATAAGTTATTTTATATTTTATACAAAATATTAAAATATTAAATGTTTAAATATTAGCAATTCTAACAAAGGTTTGATATTTCTGTTATAAATTTTCGTACATGATTTATAGTAAATCTTTCCTTCATCACAATTAATCATTGTTAATTTGATAATTAATAATTCGAACATTGATAATTGTTAGATACATGTATATATGAATAGTAATTAGTAATTAACTTTATAAATTAAAGATGATTATAGATATATTATTATATCTATGATATTTTATTTGTAATAAATGTCTTCTTAATTTTATCTCAAATGTTAAATCACGACGAGTTTATAAAATTTTCAGAATGTTAGTTCCATTCAGAAAATGTTCTGAACATTCGCACATTTTTATGTACCGTATCTATACGCAACAAAGTTTACAAGATATTTCTAAATAAATAAAAATCACACGAATAATAAATAACTCGCGAAGTTCGGAAGTATCTCACGATTTCGAAGTGTCGAAATTATTCTCATAAATCGTATCTCTCTCAGAGAAATGCACGAATCTTCGAATTCACGATGTTGAATTATCACTCGTATGAGGAATTACACTTCCTCTTACCCTTTCGCGCACGCGGAACAGAATTACGCACGCTTCGTTAAATTCGATATTTCACTACTGTTTCGTTTCAGATCTAACGGGTTCATGCGACTACATAACCACTCTCCTCTCGATTGGAACTGTACCACGGCTCGCGGCTTTTTGTCATCCGAGCAAAACACGCGTGTATACCTCGGCGATTAACGGCCGTACATCTCTCTCTCTCTCTCTCTCTCTCTCTCTCTTTCTCTCGGAGTTCAACGCGACGACGGTTAATAATCGACGGGGCGGCGATCTATCGGGAATAATGGGCCGTAAACTCGGTCGAAAGAGTGGCAACAGTTCCTCGTTCGCGAACAGACTCATCCCTCGCCGCTGAATCCAGCTTCCCCCGGTTTCTCGATCATTCACCGTGAAGACTCGCGTAAGACTTACTCGAGATTAGAACGAGCCGACAGGAATCGGTACTCGCCTTTGGTTTTATCTCTCGCCGCTGGTATCTCTTCCTCCTCCTCCCCAAGGACTTAATCGAACATCGCGAACATCAACGTCGGTAGTTGTTTATCGCGGAGTCGTTTCTTTGGGCGAATCGTGTTTCCCGCGATTGTCTCGTCGTTGCTTCGATAGATAAAACGCGTCAGAGATAGCGAGTAACGATGGCTTGGAAAGGGAAACGACCAGGTTCACTGTTTCGTTCTCTTGTTGGTAGATCCTGTCGCGTTCATTACGCGGAGAGAATAAATTTAGAAGTGCCTCAGAGGGGAAATTTTGTTGCATCGATTGTTCGAAAGAAACGAGGATATATAAATAACGCTGGACGTGGATATTAATCAAACGCTTTCCTCGATGATTTTTGAGCTTTATTTGAAACAGTTCGCGCACTGGCGCAGTTTATAGCAGATAAATTACGCGTTGTTTTAATTACTCGAGGCGATGTTTATCGTCTCGTCTTGTCGATAGATAAACCGTCGTGTTTTTAATTAACGACAATAAATAGCGAAGTTTAGAAGAGAACGTAACCATATACCGCTATTAGATTATCACGCACGAAACGATTAATTATGATAATTAACAAGCGTGTAATATTGCTTAGAATTCAATTAAAAGGAAAACGAAAGAGGAAGGAGTGGGCAAATGTCCCCAAGGAAAATGAAGATGTTCGTTGAAATTTTTACACAGTATTTGCACACACGTGCTACAGATAATGTTAATCAATTAAATTAAAATATTGCACATTCGTATTTTCCACTTGTAGATTAACCACTCTATACTTTCTCGTATAGTGTATTTTTAAAATCTTGTAAAAGACTTTAGACTTTGATGGATATTTCAAAACATATGATTCGATAAAATGCAATACTTCTATGTTTCCTTGTTGATTAAATATCAGTATCTGAAAGCTTGGCAACACTGTAATGAGTCTCAAAAGTCATACTGCTGGCGCATTTTAATTCCCCAGCTTACCGCTGTTTAAACGTAGAGTGCGCCAAAAGACCAGTGATTTTTTAGTATGTCGATATTTCAAGTCATGGGTCACGAAAGTCTGTAAGGTGCAGTGTCTGTCCTTATATCTCGTCTGTGCCAATAGCGGAGTATTGTATTGGATCGAAGTGTTTCGCGGGCAAAAATATATAATCGATCTTATTAATGACCGTGATGGAAAAATGGCGACGCGGCGCGCATGCGCAGTCGGAGAGTTGCGCGGACCGCGGTAAAAAGCGGTGACTCGCGCAGGGTAACTGATCGATGATGTCAGAGAAGCGAAAAAGGAACGCGTTATCGACGCGTGCACGTGCGTTGGCAATTCCGCAATTAAACGGCTCGCCATCGTCTTCGTCTTTTTCGTACTCTTTGCTAGAGATGGGCTCGAGCTACCTCACAGCCCTTAATTGATGAATTTGAATTCTTTTTGTAAATATTTCGTATAATATTTAACAGTAGTGTTCAGAGCATACAACGAATTCTATTTATCTGAAGAAAATTTTAATCAATATTCGATTAAATGAACTCTTACTGGTTGAATTCACTTGTGAAGCAACTGCACTATGCTTACTATACTATACTACACTATTAACTGTATACTTACAGTATTATATTCACTATAGTATACTGTTAACTTATTAAGTAAATGCCATGCATTGAATTCTATCATTAAATGTTATTAGAAATTAATTGAGCAACATTTTTTCTGAGACTTGTTGCTTTAAAATCTGCCGTTTATTTATTGGTTTTCAAGAACAAGTTCTTCTTGCTTTTGAGAGAAGTTTTCATTCAATTCAAAGGAACTGAATTCTGCATTCAATTTATGCGAACTTCGATTATAAATGTGTGAACCTCGACATGTATAATCATATAAGCGGAATTTTAATGTACTCGAAGAGTACACTGATTTTAGTAGATTCGTATACTGATTCAGAAGTGACATTACATAGTTTCCACAATAAAAAGTGAATAATTATATCAATTATATGTAAGGAAAAAATGATTTTAGAGATGAGAACATCCTTCCGATGAAATCTTGACTTTTCATCGTCAATTCTGTATGATATAATTAGATTGCCGATTTTTATGTAAATTCGTACTTTTGAGAATATAATTAAAAGAATAGAACCTTATTAAACATTGTACAACAGAGTCTAATTATATTACAGAATTCACGATCTTATTGAAGGGACGTTTCCATCCCTGGAACTGTTTCTCTGCGGTTTTTTAATAATAATAATTTACTTAGCTATTCGTGCAAAAATCTTCCAAGAGTATTCATAAGCACGCATTAGTTCTATTTCTACCGTTTGTTCGATGAAGAAGCTTATCGATGAGAAACCAAGATCTCATTAGAGGGACGTTTTCACACCTAGAATCATTCCACAGCTGTTTTTTTTTTTTTTTTTTAATAAATTGCCATTCGTGCAA
>NIPQ01073609.1:0-23477 GCA_002806875.1 Lepidotrigona ventralis hoosana | reverse complement strand
AGGCGACGGCGGCGACTCGACGAGCCATGACCAAGACTTCCGTTCGCACGGCCTGTACGAGCACCTCGCAATAAAAGCGTTTCTCTCGCGTTTCAGTCGGATCGAGAAAGGGTCGGGGCCGCGTGGGAGGCTACCGGACGCCTTGATTACCCGGGTCCGATAGCGATCTTGGTGTTGGTGGCAGTGGCGGTGGCCGGAGGCAGTGAATCGAGACCGTATGTACACGTTCAGAGGACACCTTTGGGAATTACGAGGCAAGGAAAACCTTGACAAAACGGTGATTCCATGGCAGAGTTGGCGAGGGACGACGCGAACGCAGGGGACACCACGGCGGGGGCAAGTCGAGTATTGGTTGAACGACGAAAGAGGTGCAGCTGCCGGTGACTCGTTTCGAGTGTCGCGTCTCTGTCCCGCGTGTAGAACGAACACCGACCGAGGAACGCGCGTCTCCGCTCTCCCTGGAGTATTTGGAAAGTGCACCGAAGTACCGAGACGAAACAAGACGGAATCGGGTATCAAAGAGGTAAACCTCGTTTCAACACTACGGTTCTCGGTAAACACGATCGAGAAAGGTAACTATGAAACGACCGAGTGTACACGCTGGGGGTAATTGTTCGTCGGATTGCGAGTTCTAATTACGGAGGTCAGGTTTAGAGATCTGGCGGAGAGTTTCTGTTTTTCTTAATTGGCGCTCAGAGACTTTCAGAGTCATTGCAACTGGTTACTTTTAACGTGTTCCTTAACGATTCCTGCAATCCATTTTCAACTTCACCGCCGTTCCTCGAAAGTAAAACGGGTGCACGTGTATTGTTTTTATTCTGCGTAATGGGTTACACCTGCTAAGTAACATCTTCCCCCTCTCCCTCCGTGGGTTACTTGTTTTAAATTAGCATACGTTCAACTGAAATCTCCATGGAAGAGCAGCGAGGCGCGGTTTAAAGGCGACGTCCTTTCTCTTTCTGTTCGTTCCGTTTCGTTTCGCTCGGTGGCCATGCCAGTGACGAGGAAACCACTCTCCGGCCGGGCATTTAATCGAGCCAACGGTTTTCCAGAATTGCACTCGTACCCGTGTTTTATCGTAACGGTCGTCGACGAACGCGTGCCGAACGACAGGTGTGTTTGCGTGGTTCGACTGTGCCCGATCGCGACATGCTATCGTTTATCTACCGACTTATCGACTCGACAAACGACCCAGCCGTCGTTCGTTTGAGGATTGGGTCGCTTACGAATTTCGACCCTTGACCATGGTTATGTCGTACGAACCCATCAGAACGGTGAGTTTCATCGCATCTTCCGAGTGAGACTGCAGCCGATGGAATAACGCGCGAAAACACGATCGTGAGTTCCACGGTTTATTGAAATGCACTAGCGGAAGGGACCAGAGGCGTCGGATTTTTATCGTATCTGCAGCACTTCCCAGTGGCAATGGGTTTTAGCGGGTGGTTCGTTCTTCCCTGGATTCTTCCTTTCCTTCTGGTCGCCTTGGAAAGGGGAGAGAAATTGATCGATTTATCGGATCGGCAGCTCTCCGTGTCAGGAGTCGGATAATAAATCGATTTGCTCGATTATCGTAACGGCCAGCTGACTTTAATGGTTCGCTAAACGCTTCCGCTTGTCGTCGGGGTACTTGCCGCGGTTAGCCGACCGAATAAAAACCGTTCTTGGTTCTCCAGTCGACGATCACGGCGAAGGTGTACCGTCTGGTGGTACCGGAAGCAGACGGCGCGGTGGTGGCGGCAGCGACGGCGGCACTGTGCGAAATGAGGACACTCGTCCTTCCGTCCGTTTCGTTCGAACAGCGAAGAAACCTGGCTGGCAAAACGCGGTTAAGCTTCTTGCCTGATCTTCGTGACCCGCGCCACAGCCGATCCTCTCCCTTCCTCTTTGTTGAACCTTCGCAAGAACTTCCCGAAGCAGTCGGAACGAAAACGCGCACAGCCAGCCGGTACGTTATTTACGAGGCCTGCCACTCGACTTCTCTTCTTCTTGCGAACGCCAAAGGTCGCACGTGCAGACCTGCGCAACTGCAACCAGCGATTAACGAGCGTGACCGTGACGGCTTTACGCATCATCTTTGCCCTCTTTTTCGCCTCTGTTCTTCGTCTTTTTGGAGAAAGACCGCCACACGGTCAAGAGAAAATTCGTCTTCCCAGTGAAGAGACGCGAGACCAGAGAAGAAGTCAACAGTCGTTGATAGGAAAGGTCCGGTAGCGAGTATGCTCGACCGGTTCGCGTTGCCTCGCTCGAAAGGGCAGAATAAAAAGATAGGTGGCAGCGGAAAAAGATGGCAGCAAAACGAGTAGGCTGTTTGTCGATTATTCGAACGGACCACGATTTCCTTCGCGTCAGTTTGCCTCGTCGTTAGATCCGACACACCGAGTTCAATGAACTCCGGCCGCACGAACCTGACCTCCGTCTTCCTTCTTTTTCCACTTCCTCCGTCTTTTTCCATCATTCTAACAGAAGCGGGCGCTTCACGAAGTACGATTCAAGAATCGTAGAAAATGGCATCAAACATTGGCTTGCTCGATAGATAAATCGGTTCCGACTTCCTAATGCGCTTGTCGGTCAGGATTGTTTTCCTTCTTCGCGTCTCAAACCGTTTTTCGTGACGATTTATCGTCGTAACCATAGTTATTCTATCGTGGTTGATTTTCCTGAAATTAATACGATCTTTCTGCTGCTTAGACTGGATTTTGCGAGGATCATCTCGAAATCCTGGGCCATCCCTCTCGCTCGACTTTCTTTTTCTTTGCGGTTTTTCCGTAACTCGGTCGACCGCGCGTTCCAAAGTCGTATAGCCTTGATCTTTGTCGTGGAGTCTTTGAGGAATTTCTTCGCTGAGAAAAACGCAAGTGTCCCGAAAGCAATTCCTACCAACGAAGAATTCCGATTTAAACGTTAACCTACATTTGCTTATCTCCCGTTTCTTCAATGGTCGAAGAAGAAGTGACTCAAGTTTGTAAAGTTCAGCAGGTAAGCAAGATGCTTGTTAGAAATTACCTCCGCGTAAAAATTTGCTAGCGGACTTTTTGCTCGTCATTCTTCGACGATACTCGAAGGAACGAACCCCAGGATACTCAGAATGGCACTTAACGAAAGCGTCCTCGATACATCGATTTTCGATTCGAAACGAACTTTATATTTCCTCCGGTCGCAAACCATTATGCCATTTTTTCCCGAAGCTTGTCAACTTTTCTCTCTCTCTCTATGTCACTTTGTTGCTCCTTTTCTCATTTTCTCTTTTGCTTTTTTCGGTTTCGAAAGATTTCGCCTGAAGATCGTTGGAGATTCGATACTTCCCCACCGGCGACGAGGAATAATTCTTTCGTGAACTGCGAAAGATCGATTACGAGGAATCCATTTTCATTCAGTCGCTCGCAGCGATCATGACGGTATCACGGAACTGCTCCAACCTCTTCCTCAGCACGACTTTATTCGTGAGCCAGCCACGGAATTTTTATTCGCCGTTTAGTTTTAATCAAAACTCGAGACGGACGTCGCGATCCGCCGCCGGCTCTCTTCAACGGCCTTTTTTCATTTCGCGACGCGTACGACGGGAACGCGAAAGGACGTTGGTGAAATGAGAATGGGAAAACGGGGAATATGAACGCAGCGAGTCTGTCCGAGGTAATTGGAAAAGTACCGGGGAAAATAAAAAAAATTCAGTATTCTCTGCGTATAAGGCGAATGGGCGAGTCAACCGGAAGAACGCGAGTTCTAATCTTTCGTCGGAAGTTGTCGCATCGCGTGACTTTGCGCGCTGTCTCCCTGACCTGCACCACAGGCAAATATGTTCTAGCCTGAGACAAGATGTTCGACACATCTTACGAGTTTCCATTTCAACCATTGTTTCCATTTGGAAAGCACCCTTGGTATTTGGTTTCGCAGTCGTTTGTCTTCGAACGAGGCCACAGGTAATTTCAAAAGTTTGCCTTTAATAAAGGACAGACAATTATGTGTTCGAGTGTTCTATTTGTTAGAAGAGGTAGAAAAACAAATGTTAGTCACGAGTGTCCATTGGCAAACAGAATCTCCTTTAAGTTAATACTAAAGGTCATAATCACAAACTTCTTTTCAATTTTTTACGGTTTCGTGACACCAGTCGCCCCTTAATTCTCCGGCCATTTCCATCAATTTATCGAGAAAGGCGTAATGAGTACCCAGAAAGGTACAAGTTACACACGTGGTTTACTGCGCAATCGCACGTAACGCTCGTGTCGAGTTTTTCTAGTTGTTACACGATACTAACCAGAACCCAGCCAACTAATCAACTCGTATATCAATATTCGATAACGATAAGTGTTTTCTACTCGCCTTAATATTCCGGCAACGCGGCGGGCTAATTTGTTATCGAAACGCATACGATATCTTGCACGTATGTATATGACAACGGGCAACATCGCGCAGAGCAGATACTTTCGAATTTCCATTGTGCTACGTGTACTACGTTAATATCAGCACCGCGAAGAAAGGACAAACTATTCGTTCTGGCGTGTAAAGTGTCTCTGGTGTTTCTTGCGAGCCGGGAATGGAAACAGCAGTGAATCCGTTTCCGCGCGAACGATTGCTCGAATATTAATCGCATCGGTGGAGAACTCGAAGGAGACTCCTGTTCCTGTTTCAGTCTCCTCGGTCTTTTCTCTGTTTCCCCTCGGCCCTGGTCCCATCTCTGTCTTCGTCCCCGTCCCCGTCCCTCTTCTATGTTCCCTTCTGTTCTGCGACTGGTTTCCAAAGCGGCTCCGTCCGGAGCAGGGACGCGAGAGCATCGGGAAGGACGTCGCTTAGCGTTTCTCGCGCGCGTTACCAGCACGGAGTTAGTTTCAGCCGGCTGAACCACGCTCGTTAGCATGTCATTTTTATTCATCGAGTCTCGAGAGGACCTGTATGACAACCAAATCGATAGCTGGATTCGTAAACCGCGTCTCGTAGGCGCGACCGCGCGCCTGCGTTCTTGTCTGTCTACCGTCGCGTTACCTGCGCTTACCTGACTGCCTGTTTCCCTCAGCTCAGGTTCCACGAAAAAACCATGGAAAGCTCGGTAGATGAGAGAGCCAAAGAGTCGTGAAAGTTTGGTGGAAAGCCGGCTGACAGAGACGAAGTCTTCGCTGCACGAACTGGGCAACTGTTCCAAAATCTGTTTCGATCGGGCGAGATCTTCTTTACTCTCTGGGAATGCTTGACGTTACATCGCGTCGCGCCGACTTCCTCACGGAGAAACGCGCCATCATCGCGTAATAACGTAATCGTCGCGGAGACGATCGATCGGACACGGGTCGTTAGTCGTCTTTCGAGAAACTTTGACCACGCGCTGCATTCTCCTTCGTCTTTCTATCTCTATTCTAGTTCCTTTCCATTTCTTCGGTTGGCTCTCCACTCTCAGTCTCGAGGCTTTCCAGCATCGCTCTCCTTTCCTCTTGGTTGACTTTACTCATCTAGTTTCGTACGCGGACTGGTTTTCGGTCGGGCTTGGCTCCGTTCCAGACTCTTTCCACGACATGCTTACCTGAAACGTGCACGAACGGATCTATTCGACCGAAACAGCCCTCGTGTACGCGTCCGCGATCTCTTCGTCACGTTTCAAGCCGCGAGGGATTCTTTTTAGCGGAGACAATCGGTAAGCAAGCACAGGGACAAGACGCGCCGGGAATACTACCCCTGACGACAACGCAGGAGGAGGAGGAAGGAGAAAAAAAAAGAGGAGTGCGAGCGGCGGCGTTTCGCATGCACGGACGATCAGAAATTGGTCGCAATCTTTGCACCGCTTACGGACAATTACCAACGAGATTGCCTTTCTCGATCTCCCCTCGCGTTCATCCCCTTCTACACTCCCTCCATCGCCTATTTTCACCACCGCCTGCCTCCCCCCACCTCCTCCTCCTTCTCCTCACTCACCGTTTAACGTCGCCCCTGTGTCATTTGCCGTGGAGAATCGGACGACCACGCGCCCCCAGCATCGAATAAAATACAATCGTGCGTTCCGATCTGCCATTACGGAGGATTATAACTTCGTTGATCGCCGACGAAATGCCAGGGGTTCGTCTATTTGTATTTAAAGGCAATTGCGATTGTGCAGGCACCTCTGCTTCCGGCGATCCTCGATTTCTCGTATGGGCCCTCTGTTTTCTCTTCTCTCTCTCTCTCTCTCTCTTTTTCTCAACAATACTGAATTTCTCACGTTCAAACCAGGTCAATATCTCTCTCGTCTTTTGTCGCTAGAAATTAGAGCTGCGTCTTGGCTCAGTAGAAAATAAGCGGCAAAAATGACTTTTTAATCTCATCGACCAGCCTAAATTTGATAAGTTCAATTCAATAATATTTCACGATATTTCAAGCAACGATTCTGTGTTTTTTGGTGGGAAATTTTCAGTTCTATTTACATATTTGGGACAATGTATTCGGTTTGGATTTCAATTATTCGCCAGCTGAGAGTAATTTTTTCAAACATTTCTAAGGTCAAAGGAAATGAGAATAAGGATCAACTTGCGTTATTGGATCAATTTCAAATTCCATACGCGAAATATTGATAAACGTAACGTTTTGATATAGCAGAATTTACCAGCAACGAAAATCTACAGAAGTTATTTACGTAGCTATGTTTGATTGCAATCGTCAGTGAACGTGACAAGTATCCGTAACGATGAAATTTGTAATGGTGAAAAGTGAGATACGATCCTGGTTTATGACGCATGCGACGAATTCCACGAGAGAACAGAACGTTTCCACTAAAAACAATATTCGGACTAGACATTTCGTCCAATGTTTGAAAAAGTTAGTGCAGTGGACGAAATTTTCAGGATTAATGGTATATCGTTGTTTAAAATAATTTTTCACGTGAGACCAACGAGCGATTTAAGCAGCTGGAATTAATCGAATCACGCGGTTTAGAATTTGTGGACGTACACATACGTATGATATGACACCTATATATAAACGCGGCGCATCGGTAAAATCTAAATTTATTCCCATTCTTCCGTCATAATCATTCACTTCTATATTTGAACGTTTCGACCCCGTTCATCCGAATACGTAATTTGACAATTATTGCCTCTATCTAAATTTTATCGCCTATATTACACTTTTTGATCAGATTTATTCTAGCTCCAGCTGCTAAATCATTAGTAATTACTATTTAATTGACTGCAGGTGTCACTGAGACGAAAGCACCGAGGTAATTTCATCTGTTCATAAACGATTATTGGAAATCCATGTTTTTGTTGTTCAAACGATAAAAATTCGATCCGCGTTCTTCGGTAGTGTTAGTAACCGTGGAAAAGAAGAATCACCGAATCAACGAGTACAATTTCGCCCATTTTCTTTGGCGCGGCAGTCCTTCACACGAACTCTCTGCAAAAGTTCCGTCTCACCATCGCAGAGTCATCTTTCCTGTCGTCGAGGAGGTGCTCGCTCGCCACCGCTGAGGTCTTTAACCTTCGCAAAGAACTCGACGCTGAGATACGAACGACATAAAACGAGGCAACGGCGCGAGGCGGTATATGCTGATCGTGCTCGCGCGTTCGTTCGCTCGTTCGTTCGCTCGTTCGCTCGTGTCCACAATCCGCAAGGGAAATAAGGAAAAGGAAAGCGTGGAACAAATAGAAACGCGATACAAATATAAATAGAGAGATGGGAGGAGACGAAAGGAACGGTAAAGAGAAGACGGAATAGAGAAGCTAGCGTGCGACGTTAAAAGCGTCTTGGACCGCGTCGAGCTTAGCGATTTCTTTTTACTTTGTACGCGTGCACGTGAAATCGCGAAGATAAAAGAAGTCGAAGGAAGTCATAGAGAGGTAAGACGTTCCTTTATTCCTAAGATGGAACCACACAAAGCGGGTGAGAAGCTCAGGCTGACTACAAGATTCGTGGGCCACTTGGCGCACATGGCGCCTGTCCCAGTATTCTCGATTAATTCGATGACGCGATGGTTAATGAAAATATTATCCGCAAGCATATTTGAGAGAGTCCCGCGAGACTCGTGAACGTTTATTGGCAGAGACACGCTCGGACGAGGCCGTAATTAGGTCCGACTACCGGATACGATGGGTTAACATACGACCTGTGATTATTAAATGGGAATTACCGGCAGCTCCGACATTAATGCGGTGCCGAGTATTATCGCGTGACGACCCTATACGGCTTACACCGTAATTCCGTGTCTCCCGCTGCGCCACTGATTTTACGAACAACAACGACGACCTTTGCAACCGATAGCGATGGCGCATGCTCGATCGAGCGGACTACTCGAAAACGCATTCGATTTCGATCGATTCTCACCGATATCCCTTCGTCCCTTCTCCTCTTCCTCCTTTACTCCCCTTCGTTTCTGTACTCCTTCTCCGGTTCCCCGTTTCTCCCCCCCCCTGCCCCCTTCCTCCGTCCACTGGCCACGTCCAAATTAATTAACGATAAGATTAATTGGTCGACGCTCCCGTTCCGACCGTGCCGGTATCAATCGTTGAACGAAACGAGGTCCGTTCTCGTTGCTTCCTATCCTCTGCCCTCTATTCGCTGTTCTTCCGTTTCCGTAACGGCTTGGCTCGTTAGGCAAAGCCCAGGCGAGAACAAAGTCGCGATTCTTTCGCGTCGCGACGACGACGAATGGTAAAAACCACGGCTTCTGTCCGTGACACTTTTGCGATCAGAAAATAGAACCGATCGATAACTTTGCTCTGGAAACGCGTCGCCGCCGGTCACTACAGGGGAGCAACCTTTCGATCCATCCCTCGCGACAAACGCTTTAAAATGCCGGCCATTCTCGCGGTTCCATTTCCCCTTCGCTTCGCACTTTTCACCTTCCACTTTTTTCTATAATGGTCGAGCGTTTCCTTCGTTCGTTCGTTCGTTCGTCGCTAGAATGCATGGAATACGAAGGCAAGGAGAAAAAGACGTGGACTCGACAGGGTCGCGACACCATCACGAATCATCTGGATTTCCTCGAGAACGTCGCCAGTCACAGTGCAACCAGATTTATTCGCGGTCTTCTCGATACCGATGTCCGCTAACAGTGGGCGGTACTCGAAAGAAAAGTTACGTGCCGCGAAAGGAGTCTCTGGGAAGTCTTTAGAAGAGAATAGCAGCGTTCTCTGGCTGGTGAAAAGAGCTCCTGGAGATCGTTCGTCCTCGATGCTCGAGCACCACCCACCGAGATTGGCCCTAAAGTTCCACCGCTATCCACAAAGGCACGATCGTCGAATTTATGTTCTCCGTTGGGCACCTTTATCGGGGCGCGGGTTCTCTTCATGGGACCGCGTCTTCCTCGAATTCCTCGTGTCGAAGTCCTAATTGTCCTTCGCTACCTCTGACTGGAACCTTTCTACGAACTAACCAACGAACCAACGAACGAAGTACGGACGATTTTCGCAAGCTGCGAGATAATTACAGGCTGGAAGAGGAAGAAATTCGCCAACGAGTATATCGATCTACTCTACAAAGGAGAGTTAACGCATCGAAAGCAAGAGTTCGGTAGCGTGATGTTTGCCCCGATATTCGACGAGGGTAGCCCAATGCGGCCGTTATAATTTATCCTCGTAAAATATCGTTGCTTCAACGATGCCAATGACGCGGAAGGCCGACGGTATATCGCTGAGAATCACGCGAGCGTGGACACCGCGAGAGGCTAAATCGCGATCGATCGTCCCGATCGAATTTTCGTTACGGGTCGAATAGTTGTAACGGCGACGACGCGTTTCCGCGCACGAGAACGGGTAAAGTAAAAAAAGAAAAAAAGAAAAAAAAGAAAAAAAGAAAAAAGTGAAAAAACAGCGAAAAGGTATGGTCGAAACAAAATATAGGGAAAAAAATGCAAGGGAACAAAGATGATACTCGGTCGGGGGTTGAAACCGTCGAGTTGCCGTTTACCTATCGCAGGACAGTTTCGAATACGTCGCGTCAGACCGAAAGCAATTTCGACAGTTTCCCCCGCGCGCGTGGCTCATCGATATGGAAACGGGTCGCCAAGGAATTAGAACGCGCAGACCTCGATGCTCAAACGCCACTATACCCGCTCGAATAAACCGACTACCGCCGTCCTGTCCGATTCCGAAGGATGGACTCCGATTTGCTTCATTTCCTACAAGCCAAATCTCCGCTATCATGAGAGTCTCTGTTGCCAATTATACGACGCCGCCGCTTGTGTGTTACCGACCGAATCCAATGATTGCAATTCGAAGAAGACGCGACACGCGACGTAGATAGCTTGATAAGACTGTCCATGTGAAAAATTCGTTTTCGTAAGATCGTACTTTCTAATCATCGGATCGAGATATCTGCCGATCGCAAATAAGGCGAGTCTGAAGGAGATCGAGTTCCGTATTAATCTCGCTGACATATTTATTGGAATATTACCGAGTATGTATTTCAGAGCACGTAATCTCGCCATAATAACAGGATATCCCTGAATATTAGCAAGTGTCAAGTCGTGAGATATTCCCGCAGTAGCTCATCTATAGTCTTTTCGCATAAGATTCATAATGGCACCGCGACGTCCGTATAACGGAGCTACGGGATCCTGCTTGATTCATCATTAAAATTTGTTAACCGCCGACGCTATAACGCCGAGGCTATAACAGTCTCGAGAACCAACTAAACACCGTATTCTCCCAAAAGGATGAACAACCAGCAAACTTCATCGTTCCATTTCAAGGGATAGGTACCCCTTTACACGGAGTGATAAACTAGGTTTCTAGTTCACCGAGCTAGGTACTCTATTGACAAGTTAACATATAATTGAAAACAGATTCTAAAGTCACTGGTCTACGGGCGACACCTCGAATCCTCGTTTCGATGCTAACATCGAGCATCGTCGTCGTTTCCTTCCGTTCCGATTCGACGCGCCAAAACAGTCAACGAGACCGAGGTACTGGCGAGGGGTACCTACTTGATGCTACGAGTCTGAGAAGAAGAAAATATAACTTCAACAGCCCATCGTAAATTACCATTTCCCATTAGTGTTGCAACCCCGCGCGATGCAACGCGGTGTGGTTCGTTTCACATAATTAGGAGGATGGCTCGATGACACGTACGGGGTACACCGCACCATGGAGTCCCATAACTCAGACCAGGAACAGCGATAGCGATGCCGTTACACTGGCGTTATTACTTGCCGTGGAAGCTGACTCGGAATAGCTGGCTGGTGATACCGTCGGATTAGACGGTCTTTCCTGTTCCTCCCATCGCCGACTGCTGCTCTGTCCCTTGGCTTCTCTATTTTCCCTGTTTTCAGAAGCCGCAACGGTCCACGCGTCCCTGACAGTGGCCGTGAGCCGCGAAACGAGATCTTCTCGCAAGCGAGGCAACCGGAACGTTGTCGTCTACGTCGTAGTGGTGGTGACGGTGGTACTCGCGCATGTCCTCGTTCCTGCTATACGACGTGCTGCTATTCCTCGCATGAAAAATACCGCCAACGCACAAAGCAACCCCTTGTGGAGAAAGGTAGACTGGCTATGATGAACTTTAACGATCGCCTAGAGCAGTGGTGGAATGATAAGGATCTACGTAAGGAGTAGGCGGGAACGGTGGCGAGAAAGAATCACGGAACGAATGCACGCGTGACGCGCGCGATTTCGCGTCTACGTGTCGGCGTGTCGTCGAGTTCCAACTACGAGTCGGACGCGGTCGTCGTTGATCGTCGGGGCGCGTTAGACGAGAACCGGATGACGCAAACCTCAGTCACGCACGCTAATCCTCGCTACATTTAATAACCGTCCCTGTTAATCCGCGATTTATTTCAATTTTAGCGATCGTTATCGCCCAGCCGAGCATAGAAACGAAAGCGTCGAGAAACGCGTCGCAACGACCGGAAATACGTGACGTGATCGGTGGACGGAGCGAGCCGGTAATAAGCACGGAAACTTCGGAATATCGAGGAGTAGTTGGAGAGCGAGGCTGTGTAATGCTGCCTTTCGCTTCAGAAAAAAATCGAGGCTCCAAAGTTTCGTGGCTCCGTGATAATGACGGTCATATTTCTTCCTGTTACGGGCAAGCAAAACGCCCACCGTTTTGTTCCCGAGCACTCCGTTCCTTTCCAGCCAGTGCTTGCTTTCTTCCGCAAGTTCCTCGTCGCTGCGGCGCCAGATCGAGCGATATGATTCACCGAATTCGATTTTCAATCGAACTCGCCAATCTAGTCGATAGGAAGGGAAGGGAGTTTGCTGAAACATCGGTCATTCCCAGCCGGTAGAAACGAACACGACCACAACCGCGACGATCCGCTGGGACGGTAGATGGAGTGGACCGAGCTCGACTTCCGGTCGGCTTTGTCCCTTTGACGCGGAACACAAGTGCCGCAGCCACGTCGCTAGCCGAGTCTAAGATCCGTCTGGCCTACGAAGCCGGGGCAACGGCATTGGCGTTGTGTTCGTCTAATTCGAAGTTACATATTTAATCCTGGGTAAACTAGCGAAGGTTGCCCGGGTAACCGACGACACAAAGAACCCGGTAGCCGCGAGGGATTTTAAGACCTGTGGCCGTTCCCCGCGCTGAGGAATCACGAGTAGACTGGCTGAAAGAGGGTTTGGAGTGTCGGAGGGTGATACGGGGGCGATAGCGATGCCGATGCGAACGATGCCGGTCGTGTGTCTCGTCGTAGGCGGTGGAGCCACGACGATTGCGAATTCCAAGTGTACGCGGCTGCGAACATAGAGCGCGACTGTGTGCCGGGTGGAAAGTAAGGAGCGTGGCTGAAGAAAGAAAGAAAGCGCGGCACCCTTGTAGTTTTGAACGCGACCCTCGTTTCCACGGCTTGTATTACTCCTCTCGTCGTGAACGACGAGATACGCGTCTCTGATGTCTGGCTTCCTCTTCGTGAAATCGAGCGCCGTACCCATGGCAAAAGCTTTAGCTTGGCCCGTGTCGCTAACTTGCTAAGTTAACGCGGCGTTCGCGCCGCAACTTTGCATCGTTTCCCTGTGAAAAACAACGCGTCCGCCGATAACGCCACCCAGCTAGCCGCGCTCGTATTTTCATAAAGCTGTTGGCTCGGGCGCCGGGAACCTGCAATACATTTATTACCGTTATTAAAGTACCTACTTCTTAATTAGCAACCGCGGAAAGTGTAAGTTCTCTGGAGTTGCGGTGGTGTATGCCCGACGCAACGCGACGCGACGCGCGATGAGCGCGCGCCTCTACGCTAGCAACGGAACGCCAACAGGCAGGATCGGACGGATTATAAAACCAGGCTTGTCCCGTTACTGTCACCAATCAATTATATTATTACGCGTTGCCACGTTGCAGCAGCCACGTTACGTCGTTATGCACCGAGTCGCGATCCGCGTGTTTGCCCATTCGCTCGCTCGCACGTTGGCGAACGCTTACGCAATTTTCACGTACAGTCTCGCATGCTGGTGACTAAGCGATGCCCCGTTGGAAGGGATAAACGAGAAGCGAGAGAACTAGGGAACGATCGAGCGCGAGAAACGGAGATAGGAAATAGCCAGAAAGGGAGAGGCGGTTTGAGAGGTGAATTCTCATCCATCAGGGTGTACGAGGCACATGCGCGATATTAGCGGTATTTAGTGCTTACGGAATGCTGATTCAGTTCGACACCGATGGCCAAGCTGCGAATACTCCAATAGCGACGCGTTCTACCACGAACGAACCTCGTTGTACCAAGATCTCCGCCCGATTTTGCGTTTCACATCGCAAGCACGAGCAAAAAATCCTTTTCTGGCTTCTCTTTAACGCAAAGTGAGCCAAACATGAACTCTTCCCCTTTCCTCTCTTCGTTCCTTCCCTCGTGGATTGACGGAACTCCGAAATCCCATAAAATTCCTTCCCTCGAAAATGCAGCAGCGAAGAGAGAAGATTCATTAAGAGGCGGACCCCTGGCGTCAGCTATATCACGGCGTGGTGAAGGTTTTAAAAAACGTAGCTTTCTAGCGTACTCTCGACCACCTGAGGTCGCCCACAAAAAGCTTACACTCTATGCTGGCTAACGTCGAAGAATGCGGACAACGAGGTGAAACCGAGCAATTCCATCGGGATTTACTCGAAACCCCTGGGAATCACTTCTCGAGCTACCGATACGAGCGCGCGTTATTGTTTCCGCGGTTGCTCACGGGACGACAGATTAACGGAGGACGCGAACTAACGGAGATAGTCGCGGGGATTCTGATCTCTGCAACTCCGTTACCGGGCATATCGGACTGGTTTTCCGTGGATTAGGCTTGTCATTCCAGTTTGAGTTTTCGTTCGGGGCTTCCATCCCGATTAACGTACACGAAAACCAGAGGCGGTATGCCCTCGTCTGGCCGTTTTTTGTCGCGGTCGTTTCCCGAATACGTGAAAACTCGTTCCCGCGTGCCGAACCGAGCGAACAAAGCACAGCCATATAAGGACACAGTAGTCGTGGTTCAACCGCGATAAAGATACAGCTACGGATGGCAATCTCGAAAGAAAACGCGACAAGTCGCGCTGTTTTCCACTTTCTCAGCCTCTGGAAGGGAGGTCGCACGCAATTGTCTCTCCAGTGCTGAAAGAAGGGAGGAAGCGCGATTCACTTTTTATAGTCGGTATCCTGGACCCTGACTAGGAGATACGGAGGATATTTATCGACGTACTTATTTCGACGAGCTCTGGGTCCAACCCCAGCCTCGGGATAATCGTCGAGAGAGGCTAGGAGCCACGCTAGTATCACCACCCTGACTGTCTTCTCTACGCCGCTAATCCGAAAGGCACATAGATGAACGTAAATCAAACCCAACACGCGCGGCAAACCGGGGAGAAAACGCGTCCCACCCACTCGAGGGAACGCCAACGAACTATCATTGTCGAGCGAATCGTTCCGTCTCTCTTGTCTCTCGATTTTCGGGGTTCGAGCAATTGCCCAATGCCAAAATTCTCCCAAAGCAATTGTTTTTGTTCTTTCTTTCTCTCTCGCTCTCTGTCTATTTACGTCCAAATGCTCATCCTCCAACTCCGCCTACTTTTCTCCGAATCCGTGACCCCTATAGTTCGGGAGAATTATTATCCATTATTGCACGGGTCGATTGAAACGATGTGATCGAGAATCGTGACCGCTAAGCACCGATGACACGGTATCAAATGTCCTCGGTTGATCTGTCTGAGGGAGATGGATAGTTTCGTCGAAAGTGTCGCATCATCCGTTTGACCTTCTCGTTCGACCAATGCAAAACGTTAAGTATCTATAGACTAAAACTTGAACGAACCGAACTCGAGTTTTTCGGCCAAATGCGTGCGAATTAAATCAACCGTCAATAAACTACTGATTCGGGTCCAGTATTCGAGTGGCTGCCAGTCACAGTGGTTCCGCGTTCTCCGATATATCATCGAATTTCCATAACCAAGTAATTGTATACGATCCCGAGTGCCAGACAAAAGGGGGAAGAAAGAAATGGCTTCGCAAAGAGTATCATCGATTTACATCCCTATAACAGAGAGAGCGGCGTGTACAGCTCGAAAACGCAAAAACCGTAGATTGCCGGTGGATTCCCGCTCTCTTCCTTTGATCTGTCGAGTGGACAGGCCACGGGGATGCGTCGTAGTCCGGTATACCCGTTGATTAAAAATATCGCGATCAAAGAGTTAAAAAGCAGAGAATGGAACTTTGTCGTCGTCTCGATCGCGAGTCTGCACGAAATCATTGTTCTCCGCCGTTTCTTCGACGCGACGCGAAGCGCCGACTAGAACGATCGACCACCGTCTCGCTCGAAATCCCGACGCGATCGATCGATCCTCTCGAAATGATGTTGATTGGCCGTTGAACGTTACAAATAAAGATGTAAACGAGACAAAAATGCGTCACCTTGAAACTCGTTTAACAGACTTCTCTACATTTTCGGTTGCACAAATCACCGAGCTCCTAGTCATTTCTATGAGAAACTAAAAAAATATCGCCATCGTTGCCTTGTGACGATGGACTGTGTACTTGTGAGTTTGATCTATCTACGTATTTTCAATTAGATTTTCTTATTGTTCTCAATCTCTGAATTTCAGCGAACATCGACGAGTACGGAGTCGTTACTGTTACGTAAAGAATATTTTATTTATCTTCTTTCACATGCATCGCACAAGGGCACGGGGGCAGGAGGCAGGGATGGCGAGAGACGGCGTGGCTCTCGCATACATTATCGATCGTTGGCCGGCTTAGCCGACGAGTTCACGATGCCAAAACGGATGCGAAATTCGTGAAAGAGTCCGCTTGAAAATCCCGTCCCCCCTTTCTCTTTTTCGTTTTCCGGACGACCTATACGGTTATAGTAGCTTCGATTCCGAAAGAAAAGAACAATGCGACAATGAAGATTTGGCGATCGACACCGAACGACGCGATAGTAGATCTTGTGAATGATACCAGTAAATCGAAAGATTCTTTCGTTGGAAGGAGACCGAAAGAAAAATTGAGTCCAGCAATGAAAATAATCTTTTACTAAACTCGATCGATGCCCTCTCTAATAAGAGCGATAATTTTCTCCTTTCCACACAAACAGCGCTCTGCTGATTGAAGATAGATCGTGTGAAAAAGCTCCGTTTCATCCTTGTTTGCGTGTATGGCGTCTTTAGATCTTCAAGCGAGATCTGAAGTCGAATCGGTCTAGCATAGATAATTTCCATTATTCTCTCGGCTCGATGACAACTGGCTGGCACCATCCTAGGTTTGCCCTCGATTCCAGCTCCGTTTTACCTTCTTATCCTTACGGCAGCTACGCCATCTCTACTTTTCTCCACGTTTTCCTTCTTTTCTTCCTCGTGACCCGACCACTCACTCCTTACCTTCGTCCGTCCCTTTTTCTGCTGTTTCCACGTCGCGATCCGTCCGTCTTACCACCATCCTTTCTACTTCTTGCCTCCCGTTCCTGCTTCTTTTCTTTCCCTTTCCTTCCCATCGAGCAGGCTGCCGGTGCTAGAATTCGCTTCAACCATATTACGTCGTAATAATAGCACTCTACGTTCCGCGACTACTGCCTACGTGACTCGTAATAATTCGCGAACGTGCGACCCGATACACAGAGAACAGCGTAGAGCGACGGCATACGAAACCGCCTCTTCAGGTGCAAGTATATCGAGCAGAGCAAACAGCCAAGGTGGATTGCAACGATTCCTCGTATCGATCTCTCTCTCGTCGATGCACGCCGCCAGTCCACCGATACACCTTCCAAGCCGGTCACCCCGATCCAAGGCCAATTGCATCTCTCTCTCGTATTCCCAAGTAATCGCAGCCGAGCGTTCCATTTCGCCAAACCCTACCGACCAAATACCCTTCCTAATCGTTCCAGAAGCGAAACACGCGCCAACGCGTGCCCCACCGATTCCGAACGAATCGGGCGCTTTCTCTTTTTCTCTCTCTTTCTCTTTGCTCTTACCAAGTCAAATTCCCTTTTACGTTTTTCTGCAGCGAGCCATTGCACACCACTGGATAATGGAGAAGCCCGGCTCTCACGATGGAAGACACAAATCGATGTGGATCGAATCCTTCGACCCAGGATTACTCGTACATTTTTCCGCCATTCCTTCTTCTTCCCTTTCGCTGCGAAAACAACACGGAACGTTTGGTCCTATCGAACGAATAAACGATCGGGTACCGCGTAAACGAAGGTAACCCAAAGCATATCGTAGCGCGAATTTATCGAGCTCGACTAAGCTCGAATTGCGCAAATTACTCGAACGCGATACGGCTACCATCGACAGGGATATGTAACTATTCGATTTTAAACTTAAGTTTTTCTCGCCGTTGTCCGCCCGTTTTTCACGGAAACGAAGGTATTTATAAATAAGTATGATGGTCGAGGATCACCGACTGATCTTTTTAAACTTTGCGATCGTTCGCGTGAAACAAGACTGTTGCGAACTCGCGGTGCGGTGAATCAGCAGCGGTTTCGAGCGTATTAAAAATTTCAACGACATAACGCGGAATGTTATTTAGAAATTCTATTATTTCTACTAATTATACCCTTCCAACATCCTACTCTGCAGTCAACTCTGCATTACATAGCACGCTACGAACATATATTTTTTTGAGTCTCGTTTCGCTTGCCGAATTCCATGGTTTGCACGATCGCGCCAGCAATAAAGACACGCGAGTGCAGCGATCTCGTTAAAATTTCAAGCGTACAGCCGCTTGAAATCTTTGGGGCGATCGATGGATTGCCCCATCAATTTTCAGGCCTCCATTTTTTCGCCATTTTTGTACACCGGTAATATGTAAATTTATACGGCCGTTTGTTTGTGCACGGCAGTAACCGTATTTGCAAGACCGTAATTGAGATGAGACGCGAAATGGATCGGAATTTCCTCTGCCGCGATAAAAAGCTACTATTCACTCTGCTTTGACGTTGTGCCCGCGATTACCTTCTGGAATATCAAGTTTTCCACGGCCGGTTCAGCCAGTCCGCGAGAGGAAAGAAATCAAGAAATTTTCGTGTCAGGGAAGGGAGAATTGTCCGTCCTTTTGCCCGGACACGGCCGGAGACCGACACGATTATAAAGTCCCTTACCCACGGAGTATGCGTCTGGCCGAGATTATACTCGGGGAAAATAATCGCGAGCCCATTTTGGTGAAAGCCACGCGTACAAAGTAATTAGTCTGATTTTCCAGCAGTGCCACCGGCGCGGTGCGACGGCCGTGCCTCCCTTGCCTCTCTTTCTCTTCCCTCCCCCCTTTCCTCCTTCTCGTGCTTCTCCGACTGCTTTTCCTCTGGCCTTTGCCTCCTCCTTTCACCACCGGCTTCTCTTCTCGTCCTCCGTGTTCACCATCTTTTTCTTCTGCTTTTCTCCGCTGAAACTTCAACTCGTTTTTCTCGTAGTTTTGCTTCGTTATTCAAGTTACGTCATAGGCGTAACGGAATCGCTTGAGATTCCAAGAGACTCGCCAAGATGGAAACGCGTTAATGTACCGGTGTCTTTGGTTGGTCTACGGGAACTCGTCAACTCGATTTTTATCCACGGATTCGCGAAAGAAAACGCGAGACGAGTTGAGAAACAAGATGCGAACTGAACAGACGACAGCCAGATAACGGGAAAACCGCGGTTACGTCTATGACACGAGAGACTCTGATATATCTTGCGGTGCTCCTCTAGGCATGGAAATTCGTTGAAATAGTAAACGTGGTTACGCGGCAGACCGCAAGAAAAAACGAGAGAAATGAAAAGCAACGGGGTGAATTTTCCTTTTCGCACCAAAGCTGGAACAGGCTTCGCGAAACGTTTCACTGTCCCATTTCTGCGTGGTCCGGTCAGGCTCGTCTCTAGCTTGGAGGTTCCTTGCTTCGCGTGCTCTCTCACGGTTCGTTTAGCCCGTTTCTCGTCACTAAGCAGCCAGTTTATTTAAACTGGTTGTTTAAGCGCGACCGAGCCGGATGGGATTCGACTAGTCGCGCGTGCGACTCGTTACTGCGATTTCAAGGGATCGGTTCTCGTCTCGCTGATTCGGCTAATTTTCTCTCTCTCTCTCTCTCTCTCTCTCTCTCGTGTTATGCTTTCATAAAGACACGAGGCAAAGTCTCACGGCTTTTCTCACGATCCCAGGGATTCGAGTACTCGCGTTAGCCTACACCTCCTCCCCTTGGCTTTCCCGGGGGATTTCTGTTCGAACCCTCCCCTCGAGAACGAGGCAACTCGTGCTACGGCGTCGACACGCTCCGAGAAGAACACGCTCGCTGAGAACCGTGCACCGTCCGCGAGTAAAGCGGGTCGAATTTGACCGATTATGCAGCCGAGTATTTGCTAGTCGTTAGGGGACCGACCTACTTGCAAACGCCGCGGACGCGTAACAACTTTTCGCTCTCTTAAATCTCGCTGGCATACGGCGCGGCGTTTAAATAATGCAACCCTTCTTGCAACGAAGGAAACGATTAAAATTTTAAACGGAGATTCCTCGTTTGACTTACGATCGATTTCTATCGAAACATCCCTTCCTTACCTGTTCTCCGAGAGTTTACTTTCATTTCTCGCTCGTATAGATATCATCGATTTCCCAACAAAGGAAAATAAAATACGAGGTAAGTTCTTATCTGATTCGCCTTGGTCTCGTCGTTATTTGCATTTAACCAGTGGTTCCCTTCTGTCGGCCCTTTCCGGCCCTCTATCTGTCGCAGCGACGTTCTTTTCTTCTTTCGACGTCGACGAGAAGAGGGAGGCAGCGGCGGCGAGGGTAAAAGTCTCGGCGAGACAGGACGAGACGGCGCGAGGAGCGAGCGAACTTCGCCGCAAGGCGGCTGGGACGATCTTTCGAGTTAATCAGGGACCGCCAGTGCCAGACGTCTCGAGTCGAGAAATTCGATAGGAAGGAGAGAACAAGTTTCGGCAAGAGTGCGCCGGGAATCCCGCGAAACCGTAGTAGAAGTCAAAGTGCATGACGTAGCCAACGGGGTGGCTGAAGGCGAGAAAAATCACTGAGCGAAACTGGACGATGTTGACAATCGACTGTGTGCATGCGCGCGCATTGTCGTACCTTCGCGTGACTTCAACTCGGCGGAAACCACCTTCGGGGAATTGTCGTCTCGTTGCCATTCGGATGGATTTTAATTCGCAGAAAACAGACTCAACGATGATATAATAAAAGGCTACCTCGTTCGATGTAATCCTGTGAGTCGGAAATGAGCAAGGGAAACGTAAAGGGAAAATAACGCGTGCGTAAATCGTCCAACAGCGTCCCCGTTCCCCGAGCGTCGTTATACCAACGTTAGTCTGCAGCTATTCCGTCGGCGTAATATCCTCGCGATAGAGCGATCGACCCCCCGTAAACTCTGCCAGATGGGTCGAGGACGCGTGCCACGTCGAGATAAAAGATTAGCTCGTAAGCCCAACGAGAGCCATTGTACGACACGAGGACGCCTTTCGCCTAAACTTCCCATCGACGGCTAACCCCTACGGCCCGTACCCCCCCTCTCCAATCCCGCAACTCTCCTCCCGAATACTTTCCTGTGGCAGAGCAGGTTCTCTCGAGCGACAGGTTCGTCGATTTGAAACGAAACGAAAGAGGGTGAATCCCCATCGATGCGTTATGACAGAGTAGCGTCGCGGTCATGTGCACTATGAGCGAAACACTCGGTCAAAAGGGAGAGAATATCGAGTGTTATCCAAAGGCTGGTACTCGAGACTCGTGGCATCGAAATTTACGAGCATCCCTTAATCATCTCTACGCGACTCTGTCTCCTGTTCCCGTTTCGAACGTTCCTCGAACGCGTTTCTAAAAGATCGTAACGATAAACCATACAATTCTCTTTCGAGTGTTTTTATCCTGTGAGAAGAGAAAAAGCGTGCGTTAAAGTAGCTGTATATTTAGTTTGGAAAGGGAACGCTACTCTCTCAGGGTGGCATCTTTAGGATACTGAAACGCAAATAGGGTTGGAAAGTGATCGACCGACAAAGTCAAAGTTACTCGAGGATGAGACGTATTTAAGTTTACGTACTGCCATACAACCTCCGAACTTATCACCTTACCACGCAATAAACCGAGACTTTAGCTGATGCACTCAACATCTTTGGCTCTGTAAAAAAAAGAATATTTTCCAAGGTGTTGAGAAATGAGTGAATCTTCCTCTTTTGCGCCGATGCATTTAACAATTACGTTTGAAATTAATTACGAGATTAAAATTTTGATAGATGAATATCAGAAGATCATTTATGAATAATTATCGAACGATTTGTCTAACTCTTCAACGCTCTACGACATAATCGGGTAAATGCTGTCGGATGCAGCTCTTGAATTTTATTCTCTTCTGCTTAAAGTAATCTCTTCTTTCATTCCGAGAGCAAGTGGAGTGGGGAGGGAGACAGAGACAGAGAAAGAATTCAATGGTTTTTAAAGATTTACAGCAAATGTATAGTTTCTAACTTAATATATTTCTTCGCGAGATACTATCGAATCAAATCGAAAGTTATTCCTCGGTTAGTTTCGAGATAATTAACGACCGGTGAAATGTCCACAAATTTTAGAATTAATTAACTCGGACGATCCCTGGAGGGCACTTAGAACGGGACGGTACAACGAAAACAGGTATTCGATCGATAGGATGCGTCGAGAGGCAAAATTCATTTGCTGATTACGCCGACTGTATCGGCGTTAACCCCGTTTTAATAGCGGAAAAATAAATGTTTCCTCCGGGCTGGCGAGTGGAATTCTTGCTGGCGTTTCAGCGTGAACGAATAAATAGATATGATTCGATCGTTCTCCCGGCCGTTCGCTTTGATGTGCCGCATCGACGCCGGAAAATCGAATTAATACGCTTTCTCTCGACTATGCCTCGTCAACGATTATGTTCTACCTTCTTTCGCAGCTTTCCTCGCCTCTTGTTCCTTGCTTGTACCCTAGACCTTCCTCCAATATCCTTCCGAGGAATAGTAGATAGAAGCGTGCAGTCTAAGCGACAGGTAGGACAGTTTTGAGCCTAAATTATTTATCGCCGTAGGGTGTAGCGTCGAGTTTCGTTAATCTTTAAAAAGAGACAACGCGTGGATTATGTTAGGCGAAAGTGTTGCCAACGACGTCGGCAGAACGTTGTGGAACGTGTCAAAGACGATATGTATGGTGGAAATAGGCCAACGCGGCGTCTTCTGCAACTCCTCATCGAGAACGACAGAGAGACACACATGCCAATGTATTGTATACATGCAGAATAACCGCGAAGATAGTCAGGAAATCGAAGTGGTTACTGACGAAACGCGAACGGCCAGGCCGGACTGATTAATCACGAAACGGAAACGATCGGCACGCGTTACACGATGGATAATCGATAAACACGTGAATTTCTATTGGCGCGGCGTTTGCGCGTCCTGGAATAAACAGGGGCATTCGTTGAAACGATTTGGACAGAGAGGAACGCGAGATGACAAGAGAGAAAGAGGATAGACGCCGAGGTATGGGAGGAACACCGAGATTTCACGACGATCGACGAGTCTTCGTTCTAATAAATCCAAATTAATTGTTGCTCGTTAACGGGTGGCAATTCGACGGTGCGTAACCCTCCGGACTCGAATATTTTATCCGCTAAAATTCGATTAAACGTCACCGCGGCCTGTTCGAACATTTGTTTCCAGCCGCGAATCATTCGCTACCAGCAAACAACGATAAACGTTCGCGGGATAACTTGAATCGCCAGGCTACCTGTTCGCCCGCTGTAATAACCGTTTCATCGTCGAGAACAATCGATTATGAGAGATCGAATCGGCGCCAGGTATGGTGGCTTCGACGATATATAGCGAGGTCCTAAATTAAAGCACAAGTAGCGACACAAATTGAAGCAGCGATACCAAGGACAGTACGTGACGTTCTATCTTTACCGATTGGAATCATAGCGAGGCTAAAAGATATTTCACGCTGCACAAATTCAACATTCAAACCTGCTGGAACATGTAGACCTTAACGCTCATTTATTAACTCTTTGGCTGCTTGAAATTACTTAAGCTTAAAGCTTAATATTGTATTTGGAGCTTAATATTGGATCTGGAGCATGTAATAAATTAAAAATAAATTAAAAATTCGTCGTTAAATATACCAGACATTTCACATAGTAAAAGAGACCATA
>NIPQ01073337.1:0-23663 GCA_002806875.1 Lepidotrigona ventralis hoosana | reverse complement strand
AATTAATCATCTCGAACTTTGAATGTCATTTTAATCACGTAGGATTTCACGATTATGATTCTTATATTATTTCAAAGTGGAAGAAACATTTACCTCTTCGTCACTTTGTCATTAAATATGCAGACGACGATCGAGGTAATTAAAACTAATTGCCGTTAGAATTAAAGCAAGTGAAAGAGGGTTGCAACCCTCGCTCCACCGTTTTCTTCGTTTAAGCAGATTACTCTTGATCCTCTTAAATTCGCCTAATTTCTGCTATCTCTGCGATCTAGATTTATGTGATCATCGGGCTGCGTGTTCGCTGGGAAAATGTGGAATATCGGTCGAAAGTCCTGAATGAACAATTTCTACGGCCCATGTGTTGAATATGAAAGCATTTAGGGGGGTTTCCTGTGGTTCGACTGGCGTGTTTCAGCTGTGTCTCATCTCTCTCTCTCTCTCNTTTCCTGTGGTTCGACTGGCGTGTTTCAGCTGTGTCTCATATCTCTCTCTCTCTCTCTCTCTCTCTCTCTCCTCTCTTTTTTTTAAGCACACCCAAATTTTAGGCATGTACCATCTGCAACGTTGAGCTCCAATTTTTATTTCATTCTAACAATGAGCGTCAAAGTGTGTTTTATTTAACATGTATAATTAGAGAGAGAAATCCTCCTTCACATACTTCTTGACATTTATAGTTGAATTATAGTTTAATTATTTAACCTGTTTAAACTGTTTACTTTTCTAAACGCAATCTAAGCTCACTTCTTATAACTTCACATTTCTTCATATTCAATTTCATCGTTTTCGTTGACTTGAGATTTGAGTATTTTATGAGTCACGTGTTGAAATATGTAAACTTTAGAATCAAATATTATTAAATAACACAGTCAAGAATTACTCTTCTTGAAAGTTACGAACATTCACTGATATTGTTACCATGCAAGAGGCTTCAGCGCAGAATTAATCATTATTTAATTACGTTTGACAAAATGGTGAAATGGCAAAAAAAGTATACCAGAGTTACGTAACAGGTGACTGGCAAATCCTTACACGCACCTCCTGAATAGAAACTGAATAGACACTGAAGGTTTCTGCATTTCCCTTGTCTGCTTTACGAGCTCGTAAATCGCGGCATACGTTTCAATTATAGAAACGGATGAAAACTGAGCGGACTGTAACTTGTCTGAAAGTTAAATTAACATGAAAACTATGATTTATATCAAGCGTTTCGCAGCTTCGCTCGTTTCTCTAACTGTTAACGCCGGTACGTTAGTAGATACGGATGCACCTACAACAACTTTCCGTGATATTGCTGTATCATTGCCATCGCGTACTAAAATCCCTGCGATCCATGACAGTAATTGACTATAATTGACTAGTATCATTTATACGAGATAAATTTGTTGATAGACATAACAAGATGGAGGATGTTTCATATACTGTCGGCAGCAGAAATGACGGAAATGAGTGTAGTAAGTATATGTAATAATTATGTGAAACTTCATAAGTTTCAATTTCAAACAATTTTGCGTTTAATATATGTAACCGCAGATATTATTTTTTAATATTATATCTATGATTGTAGATATATAATATAGAGTTGCCTCGATACAGACAAATATTATATCTTGATTAAGAGTATCTTGATTAATTGTCGGTCAGTGTAACCGAGAAAAATAATATGATATGTTTCAAGTCGTAATCGAGAAATTCAAATTGCATTCCCGTTCCCCCTTCGCGACAAGACGATTAGAAATAACATTATATTATTGATAGCATACATTTGAAGCACAGGTGAGATTAATCGTTTGTATCCAAATTTGGATTTGTACAATTGCATAGAAGCCGTACACACCGGCGCAAATCTATTAAACATTACACGAGAACGAAATCAATTCGATAAATCAACCGAGATGGCCAATTTCAATCCTCAAGCAGCGAAGATTCGCACACCAGCGCGAAACGAGGTGAAAACACGCGAGATCAACGTCCCAAGGTGAAACAAAAACAGCCGGTATAATTTCCCGTCCATTCATCCGCAATTTAAGTTCTTTTCATGGAGAGCGCACGTTCACTGCCAAACCACAACAGACATTGTGTCCCCGAGTGACAATACGATCGACGTTTCAAAGACAGCACGCTCCAAAGAATTATCCAACATCTGTTCGCGTTTCGTTACCTGCACGATTTTTGCATTATGCTCTCGCAAGTGCGATACATTTACAACCCATATATATATATATATATATATATACGCTCGTATCCGTTCCTCCCTCTGCCCTTCTCTCGTCTCTTTTCTTCTCTCTTTCTCTCTCTTCCTGCTAACAGGATGCACGATCGAACATCCGTCAAGAGCCTCCGGTTTTGTCGAGCACGCCTTTATGCTGTTTTCAGGCCACATTGTTCGCCGTCGTGCTCGATAGTTGTAGAATAATTAAGGGTGCGCTTCTCTTCAAGTGTGTTTTTCCATACAGCCCACGACCGAGTCCATTGCACTCTGTCGCACTTGTCTACAGCCTCAGTTAGCATAGTTTGACCTTGCCAGGAATTAAATTAGCACCTTTCGAACCGTCCTCTGAAGAGAATTCCTTCTTCGGCAAAAGTTGCTCGGCAAAAATTCGAGGTCTTTATTTCTTTTTCGAAATTGTGCTCGTCCGAGTTGTGACAAACTTTTCATTTATCGTCATCTAGTTCATAGTTTGCAAATTTTTGCAAATTTTTATTGTGCAGATTCGTAAAATTTTTTTCTCGGAGCCTTGTAGTTTGTATGTAAGTGTATTTTGTTTGTCGAATCTTTCCTCGTTGGATTTTAATAATTAATTCTCCGAAACTAGTAGAATTATAAAGATCTCTCGTGAATTTGATAGTTAAATCGTAAATTTTAACTATCATCTGTGAAACAGCTTTTTCGCGATAAATTTTTTCTAGCGTCTAGACTCCGACTCAAAAAGTAAGTGAAAGATTAAAACGCGGTCTACGTCAGAACACGACATAGGATATTAAAGGAGTTTTCTTAGGAATTTTCTTAGGAAAGATTGTTGCTGGTAGAAAATGCTTACATACATAGAAATAGCCACGTTCGCTGAGAGTGTTCTCGCGTTGTAGCAGAAAGTTCTTTAATTACGTTATGCAACTTGTTCTCGTTGAATATATTATACCGCTTGAATATATTTAATTTATTAAAGAATTTTCGCTGGAAAGATACACGAAGCGTTTTAGTTCACTACCTCAAAACTAGCTTCTTTCATTTTCCACCAAACATTTCCTTAAATCTCTCTGTTGCAATGTACCGCGATTAAACAAAGAGATTCTGTTTTAAAAATGTGGAAACGTTTAGTTTAATCTAAATAAATAACTCAAACTCGAAGCAATCGTAAAGAACGAGTTACAAGATTTTAAATTAAGAAATAAAAACTCTCGTCTTAAACAGAGCGATAGTCAAGGAAAATTGCTAAACACATAATTTCATCGTTTGTACAAATAATGACAACAATATCTAGCATACTGTGCGAACAAAGAAATATTGATCATTTACTAACCATTTAATATCTCTCTCCTTAATTCAGTGCAATTTCCTGTAATCACTTTTGTAATCGATTTTCGAATACGCACGGCATCGAGACATCTGCTGATTTTACACGGAACGCGATAATCAATCTAGATTATCAGAGCGAGGGTCGATCGTCGAAAATTTCAAACTCGTGATAACGATCTCAAAACTACAACGCCGTTGCATCTCGATCAAAGTTTCATCGAAGAAAAATGAAAAAAAAAAAGAAAAAAGAAAACTGGAGCGAAAGTCCGACTAATAACTGCAGTGTCAAACTTGCTCGCTTCAAAAAAGAGAGAGAGAGAAAAAAAGAGAAATCATTCCGATAGAACAACCTAGAAAGCGACGTGTCGCAATTTTTTTGCAAATCGCAAGGTAACCACTCGACCAAGCGTTGCCACCAAGTGTTTTTTCAGTACATTTGACCTATATGGCCGGCAAGGCTCGGAGAAGGGTCGCGACACGCTCGTCTAAAAGGGGTCGCACCCCGAACACGAAACGAAAATTGCACGCACAGCTAGTGTACGATGTGGATATCGACGCGCCTGTAACCATCAGTTTAGATATCAACCGTGGCAAGGTACTTGAAGGGCCTCCGACACGTGGCGCATCGCACATGGCGTTAAGGTTCATCGCGAGCGGAACACTGGCACGGCAAATACTCGATACGGCCGGAACGAATTTCGCTCGGGACGCTTCATGGCCGTGGATGATCGTGTTTTCGTTGGAATTCAAGGAACGAAAATTACCAACGTTTGGAAATCATGATTCGCGGCAACGTTTGTCGCGTTCGTGTAATATCCGGCCACGTGGATTGATCGAGCGCTCGCGTGCAAGATTATAATATTTTCAAGTCATTTTGTGGAAGTCATTGCGCAATGCAAAGCGTCGCGCGCTCGCGAAGACTATCGCTTAAGCGTGATGCGATGGTTAATGGAATTTCTGTCGTGTGTCGAAACTTTATGGGACGAGAATGTTCAACTAATCTGGATGCAATTGTTACTTTCTCTTTCGAAACTGTATCATGATGTGTACATAATAATTCGCACATTTTTTTTTTTTTTCACGGAAATCATTCGAAAGAATTTAACATGAAGAATAAATGATGAAACTTATAGCTCGACACTATAGTCTCACATCGATTTAAAAACATGTACATGTCTACGTGAGCTTAGTTTGCATATGAATTAAAGTTTAGATTCAGGTTTTAATATAACTAGTCGCGAACCTCTACATTTTCCTTCCTGCCAGGTGTACTGTCCATATTTAAATGTCTATCCCCAACGCGTATCAAATTATTTATCAAGATTCGCTCACAATATTGTTGCAACACTCTTCCCAATGAAACAGAAAAGGCAAGAGAAATCAATCTCCTTTCAAATGTAAATGTAAATGAAACATTGTGGTAAAAAAATGTTCGAAATAAAGTCAGCTCGTTTTTCCCTTTAGTTAACAAGCTGAATAGATTGTCAAATAAGTAACACTTGAATTTAAATCTGTTTGTTTCTAGGAAGTAGATGATATTACAACGTTCACAGCAGCAGTAATTCTCTGCGACGCGAATACAACAATTTCTAACGTTGTAGTCTTTTTGTATGAACTAGTGCAGTGCCAGGTGCGTTGTGCCTGCGAAAACGAACACGTGACAGTTCGTTAACGCGACAAGGGACCAATGACAATCGGTGATAATCGTGCTCGCATAGAATATGTGCCAGAATCGGCATGTGTGCTCCGAAAGGTAAAGAGTTATGGTCCGATGAATTTTGCGACAAGGGTTACACCAGTTCCCTGAGGACACATGGGACGCCACCCCTCCCACGAAGCGAGGGGAGGGTCACCTCGCGCAAAACGAAATTTCAGTCACGTAGGAATGCCTTGGACCGTACAGCGTGGAGCCACTTGCAACGCCGCGCTTTTGCACTTCCAAATAACGACATTCGCCACGCGTGGTTGGCGTCAGGTTGCGGAATACAGGATTTCCTCGATCGTTGCACGTTCCGAGAATATTTCGCAGAATATCAGCGACAAGAATCCCCTGAAATTTCGTATTTCTTTTACATTTTAATCGATTTCAATATTTTCTTTAAGGCATTTGAAGAGTTTCCGTTTCCTTTAACAATTTTTCACTTTTTTTTTTGCAGTTTTCTTTTATATAAATTTGTATTATATTATACAGTGACAATCCTTCATTTCAAAGAAAATATTCCGCCAGGAAAAGCAAAGTGGGAACGCAATCTCGCTTTCTAAACACTACGCCAGACAAAGAAGCACGAAGGAGCAAACTTCCAAAGTAAACGCCCCCAACAATGACATCAAAGAGCAATGGTCAACAGAAGTTTCCCGTAATTGTAGCAGCTGTTGGTGGTAATTAGAAAGATACGATACACAATGACCTTACACACTCGCGCGGTATATGCGTGTAATTCAATTACGAATCGTTGAAACGAGAGTCATTGAATTACGATATGGGAATATGCCTTGGCTCAACCTGAATGCACACGCTCTGACTCTTGCAGAAAGTAGAACGAAGCGAATGTGGGTCGACACGTGCGGTAATTATGTCTGCACACACATTATGCACCCCCTATTGAGGCGTGCGCGGAGGGGATGGAAACGAAATGTGTATTTGCAGCGATCCCTATAACCGCATTGTCAAAGCGAAAGACACTTCATTTACGGTGAATTAAAGTCTCGTTCCCTGCTGGATCGAAGAGATCGATATTCGACCGCTTCCTTCCTCCCCTCCCGACACCTTGTCTTCCATTCAAACGCCATTTGAAAGCGTTTTCCGGCTCAGACTGCTCGCAATCGCGCTGCCTTCCTCCTGACCACCCGACCGTAACTTGACCGATAAATTTGGAAATTTATGTAAATTCGAATCTAATCTTGGAAAGGAAAGCAGTGGACGTGTCTATTGTCTTAACGAAAGGAAGCTCGACGTGATACACGTGATTGAGAAACAATTTATTTACGTCTGAGCCAAGTGTTCCAAAAAAGTAAAAAAAATTGTTCGTCAAAACAACATTTCTTCATTTGAATGTTTTTCAATTATCGCTCCGATTATCATAGTTTAATAAAAAAGATAAGTTTAACCTTTAAAACGTTCACAAGACTCGAAACCAAACAGAAGAAACAATTTTTCCCAACAAATGATCGTGCTCGCTGTGGTCTCCAAAGAGAAGGAAAGAATCAACGAAATCAATACGTACCATTGCGGCAAAGTAAACGAAGAAAGCAACGTCCAGAGCGGTGGTTATTTACCCGTAACTTGGGAATTTACGTCGTGGTACACGACGCAACGCCGACAGAGGACGGTAATGTCATCACGGTGACGATGAATAAATTGCCAATTAGTGGCCGCGTAATTAAAGGACCCGACGTGGCCAAGTGAAGCAAGCGTGGTGCTCGTGGTGGAGCAAGGCTTCCCTCTACTCTCTGTACATGTACTCGAACGCGTCGAAGCATGGAATCTTGGCTCGGCTCGCGATCTCCGGGCGGCTCGTGCGAGAAACTGCACCCCTTTTTTCGGACGTCGACTTCGTGAGGAAACAGAGAGAAACGTGTCGATGAACGCAACAGACTGTACACGACGTGTATAAGAAGAGTCCACGGACATAGGAGATGTCAATAACCTTGGGTCTTCGTCGTCGTGGTCGCGTGATCAAACCTACCCCTTCTCTGAACCCTCTTGCTTCTCCTTTTGACCCTACGAACTACCCTTTGCCGATCAAGCCTCGCTCTATCACGGTGCACGTTCGCTCGGCTACATGTGGCTGACTATGCGATCGAACAAACACTAAATGACACGCTCGAGTATTCGAGGGAAATTTTCGAGCGTACCATGTTCTACCCGCGTGCCTCGTCTGGATTAGGCGATGCGACACTCTTGTAAAATTAAAAATGTGACTGATATATGGAATATCATGGATGAAAAAATATTTCTACCAATTGCACTATGTTTTCCAGTATTATCATTTCTATTCTATTTATTCTGGTCTATAGTCTATCCCATTTGTAACTGCAACGTTTCATTTTAATTTCCAAGAAATTTCAACTTGTTGTTTTCACAGTTTAATCGATATCTTGAGCGCTAGAATAATAACAGTTTATTACATTTTACTTTACTCTTACTCGCTTGAATATTTCGGAATATTACGTTGAAGTGCCCTTTTTCAAGTGCCCCATTAAGTTTCCCATGGACGACGATAACGACGAAACGTCAAAGTGATGGCAAAAAACGCGGCGCGAAAAATACGAAAAAGAACGCACGTGCAGAGGAATGCAACGTTGAAAGTGGTTTCGCGTGGTCGAGCGCCGTACGTTGACTCTATTCCAACGTGTACCTGGAGCAGCAGGTGCTCTTGGACCGTTGGTCGAGGGAAACACCTGATAACTCGGGCCAGCGTAGAAGCGTGCACAGTATACATATACATACATTTACATCTGCTATAACGCGTTCCTGTAGTTCGTGTCTCGAGCGGATCTGGTCACCTGCAGCCTCTTCCTCCTGTTCGCCACTTAGAAGCAACGTGCCGCGCGATAATTTGCGATTTCGCTGTGTTGATGCGTTCCCTCGTTTAAATTTGTCTCAGCTCGTTCTTAACGACGAATATGTTAAACTGGCTTCGAGGGAAACGTTTGCCGAATGCTCATGTTTGGTCATTGATACTACCAAAGATCAAATTGAGATAGAAAATTATAGAAGGTTAGATATGGTTTCTAAAGGAAATTGAAAAATTGATGTGAATAAAAAAGACAATTCTACGTAACACCATTACATTTAAACAGTGTTATGATAATATCATTGTGATGATATTAATACATTAATATTATTGATTTTGCAAAGATTTCTCTCCCATTGTTCGTCAATTTGTTTCTCGTCAATTAGTTCAGACTTGAAAGATCGCATCTGTTCAAACTTCCAAAAGTGAACGTGTCTGTTGAAAAGAAGCAGAATCCCATTGCAGACGGAATAGTTCGATCTGGCTGAACAGGTTCAATGGTATCTGAAGGTTAAAGTCATTTTTATGGGGCTCCCTACGGAGAAGTCGTACTTCTCTTTGTAGGCCTGCTTTTTCTCAATATCTTCCCAAACAATGGACGAAGACACGATCCTTGTGTTCCCCTTTCACGCCAAGACCTTGTGGACGCAAGGCCCGAACTGACGAAACTCTTCAAGCTTTCACTTTCGTATAAATCTATTAATGGTTAAACCTCAGGCAAAACTAACAGAACGCGCCACGAATTTGCACGAGATCGTTCTCATCTGCAAATACTGCTTGTTTTTTTTTTAAATCCTTCCTTTGATAATTTTTATTAATTTAAGCAGCCTTTATATTTTTTTTCAAGAAAATTGTATCTATTAGAAAGTAGTATACATAAATCTATTACAAAATAAATAAATCTGAAGATCGAAACAACCTATCTTGACACTGCAATTCATCTAACTTTGATACAAGTTTTGTTTAATATCCTTTTAATAATACTCAATAAAACTACGAAATATTTCACTTGCTTACTATTCTGCAGTATTTAAAATTTGTTTCAAGACCAAAAGTACTAATCAAATAAGAGTGTCGCTATAAAACATATTAAAAATTTCTTATTGTTAGTCTGCAATAACTAAACTTTGTTTCGAAACCAAAAATAAATAGGGGGATTCCGTAAAAACCACTAAAAATTTATTCCACTATTTATTAAATTGATTCAAGATCAACAATATCAGCAACCAAATAGGAATACCATAAACCCACAAAAAATTATCCTATTTGTCGATAACTAAACTTTGTTTCAAGATCAACAATATTAGTCAAACGAAAAGATGACGGATCTTACGGATCTTTCAAGTACGACGTTAGTCGCGCGCAGCTGATACAACAACCAATATGTCAGCTGCTTCTTAAGACTTAAGAGATCGAAGAAATCTAAAACTACTACGTTGGCATTCGCCGAGGGAAAAAGTAACGGATCTCATTCCGAATTGTGAAACAGTTTCCTCATGCGTGTCGATCGGAAATCGTGCCTCCCGAACCATGAAGCACAGAACATCCGGCGTGGAATTTTTATCGGAATTCTGGGGGGTCAGCCCTCTTCAACCCCCCTCCTTTCTCTCTCTCTCTCTCTCTCTCTTCCCTCACGCGAATTTTACGGCGAAGAAGAAAGGAGGCACTCGCAGGAATAATAACGAACGAAAATAAAAGTAGGCCACCAGCCGAATGCAACGGTGCTGCTCGTATATACTCGACGAGTCTCCTAGTTCGCACCCCTCGAAGAGTGTCTCTTTTATTTCTTCGACCTTCCTTCTCGCTTCGACTTGCTTCGCGTTCACTTCCGGCAGCCAGCTGGCTGAAAAGGTGCTCGAGGGTCCCGGCGAAGGGACGAAGACGCGAAACCAAGGGAACGAGACCTTCTCTCCCGCTTAATTTTAGCCCGCTTGACACCAACCGGCACGTGCTTCGAATCGGGGCTTTTCCTTTCCCAGTTAACCGAGGGTTTCTGGTTGTTTACCGTGGAAATCGGAAGAAGCTTCCTCGGTTCTCTTCAGAGTGATTAAAGCTGCTACCGTGGATGATTTTCGATGTCTAGAAGAACGTATATTGCATAAGGTTTCTGCTTAAATTCGTAAAGAACTGGACATGTTTATAGTATAAGAATATTTAATTCTTCCAATCCGTTTGAGGAAATTAAATCTTTGATTGAAGAGAATTGAATCTTTAGAACACTTTGAACTCGATTTGTTGCGCGTCCACTTGTATTTGTTCTAAAGTAAATTAATGTACATTTACTTATTTACTATTATTAGTATTATTTATTTTTTATAATTTTTTAAATTATTACGAGTTTTTTAAATTATTTAACACGAGTTCAGAGGGTTGATTGTTCTCACCTTTTGAGAAACTTTCTCTTTCTCCTTCTCTGATTTTACATTTAAAAACGTATCTATACCAGCTCTGCGCCCGGATTTACAAAATTTTCTGAAATTTACAATTTTTGCGAGATATAAATAAATATCTAAACTTGCGCGTGAGATTCATTTTCAGAAGATTAAATGAAAGGCACGGCTCGTCACGTAAGGGTAAACGCATTCAGAAACGGCAGATGCAATAAATTTATACGTTAAAAGCTCTTTCTACCGCGAGGAGCGATTTATATTCAAGGCACGAAACGACAATATAACATTCTAAGCGCAGAAACGGTTACGATTTCTGTCATAAACCTCCACACATCTTCTGTCTCGAAGCGAAAGACCTCTCTCGTCATAAACTTTCTAAGAGACGCGCTTCCTACGTATCCTCGTTGATTCGAAAAATCTCACAAGAGTGCATTAAACGGGACACGTCCGCTTTTTTTCACGGCTAAATAATTGCTCGTTTGCTTGAACGCGAGTATCTGTCTGTAGGTACAGATACCTAAAATGATAGTTAAGCTTCATAATTCCGGAAAATTATATTGCTCGCGAGTATTTGAAGCAATTTAATCCAAAAGTCTTTCTACTGTCGATCCATTAATCTTAAAACTGCAATCAAATGCGTTCTGCATTAGACTATAAATAATATTTAAGATATCAAAATTGAACATACAGAAATTTTAGAAAACTTCAAATCACTTACTATGTCTATAATATCCAAAGAGAGCTAAAGTGCCATTTTTCTCTGCTATCATCAATAATAATTAATGTTAACTATTTCGCCATCAATATAACTGTCTAATTTAAAAAATGATTAATAAAATAAAATAATGAATAAAAATCACTACGTTCTACGTATTTTCAGCAATGTGAAAGTGGCGAAACACGTGCCAACGTGTACGACTACTCGTTAACTAGGAATTTCTCCGGTCGGATCGGCGAAGCGATGTGTCGAAAGAATGACAAACATTCACGGACAAAGAGCGAGGTCTCCAGACTGGATCGAGTGTTATTTTTATATTCGATTTCCCGACATTGCGGGCGTAGCTTCTTGTTCAGTTCACTTTCGTCTCTACTTTTCATTTCCACGTTTCCCCTCCTAGCAATCACGCGTGCATGGGGAAAACAGATGCTTCTCGATGATTGCCGGATATTTTTGACGGTGTAACCTTTCTGCGTTCTCTTCGAGAAAACGATTCGCGTCGATCGTGATTATTAATAACGCCCCTCGATCCCCGACAGCTTTATCATCGCGTAACCTTGAATATTTTTTCGCTAGAAGATGGAGCAGTGTACGATCAAGGTTGAACAAACCACATTCGCAGAACGTCATATAAATATTTATCCACATGATCTCACTATAGAAACAGAATAATTGCAGGAAGAATAAAGAAAGATTGAAGAATATTTGTATAAATTCATCAGATTTAGAAGTTTGTTCTTTCGACGTGAGAAGTACAGTGAATGTTACAAATAATATAAATAAATCGTTCGTTAACAAAATAAGATATGGAATGCAGATTATTCTCGTTCGAAATCGCGTAATGTGATTTAAAAAAAAAATCTCTCTGCTTCTTCAGCACGGACACGAGCAATATCAATTTCTTCTACAAACTTGATACTCCTGTCGTACATTTATACATTTAGCTTGCAATTATTTAAACTTCATAACTCTTCGTGATTCTTCCGATTCAATTCAAAATCACGTTTGAAATTTATCTACAAGTGTCTATAGGCAAGTCGACGCAAATTCTAAAGTGAAAAACAACAAAGTTTAGGAACACGCAAATAAGTAGTTTATTTTCCCGATGTGAGCTGCAACGCGCGTCGCAATCATATTTCCGCGTGAGTCGACGATTTTTACGTAGGCGCGTGATTTATGAACCACCACAACGAGCTTTGCATATTTTCCATGACGCATCGTTGCGATCTCACCTGGATACCTGTGCGGAAATCACGTCGTGACCATTTCGGTGCGTTTCCGTATTCCATTACGCAACATCAAGCGTAGACACGGAAGAACATAGAAAAAGTGTCAGAGGAAAAAAGGTACAAACAAATCGTGGTCACGGTCAAACAGCATAACAACAAGCAACTTCCTACGTTTCTTCTCTACTTCTCTCCTTTTTTTATGCTAATATTCTTTGCTATTCATGTCAGACGTGATATTAGATACGAATACAAGGGACAAGTTAAAAGGCTGACGTACATGAATCTTCCAATTCGTTGACAACTACAAGCTATAATTTATACGAAAGAGCGAGAGGAGTACGTATCAAACCAAATTTATATAAACAGAGACTAAAAGCCAGTCATCAAACGACTCAGAGCAACAAATTTATTATTTAGAATTATTATGCTTCGAAATTCTTTCCCATTGTTTGCTATCGATGTTACATGTGTGGTGTTAGATACGAATACAAGAAACAAATTAAAAGGCTGATGTACACAGATCTTGCTCCGATTCGTTGACAACTACGAATTATAAATTAAATTTCATTTATACGAAAGAACAAGAGGAATGTGTATCAAACCAAATTTATAGATGTAAACTGAAAGCCAAGACTGTACAAACAACGAAAGCCAGTCATCAAACGACTTAGAGCAACAAATTTATTATTTAGAATGCTTCAAGATTCTTTCCCATTGTTTGCTATCAATGTCACATGTGTGGTGTTAGATACGAATACAAGAAACAAATTAAAAGGTTGATGTACACAGATCTTGCTCCGATTCGTTGACAACTACGAATTATAAATTAAATTTCATTTATACGGAAGAACGAAAGGAATGTGTATCAAACCAAATTTATAGATATAAACTGAAAGGCCAAGACTGTACAAACAACGAAAGCCAGTCATCAAACGACTCAGAGCAACAAATTTATTACTTATTAGAACGTATTGAAATTTAGTTAAAGTTGCCTTGTTATCTACGTAAGTCCTTACGATAACCAACATATTCCGTACAAACTCGTTAATTAATTTCAAGTTGTCAACCTATCCAAGTTCGACAGCACGTTATCATTCCACGCGATAGACTTTCACGATGTCTACGCGCCAAGGCGAGTTTCCAGGCTCTGTTTTAGCTAACAAGTAATAAGTAGTAAGCAAGTAGTAAGAATTTCTTGCCGGTCTATCTGTTACGAAATGAAATCGTAATTATTCCTCGACGAGGCACACGATTTCAGGTTCGCAGGGAACACGTCCATAACGGTTTCGTCCGAGTATCTTCGGCAAACGAGCAACGAGTACCGTTGGCATTGATACCGATGTTTACTTATTTATCGATATTTACTTACTAGGGAAACGTACGATTGCTTGGTTTCCGATCAGTTTGAGCTCAGCGACGAGAAAGTAAAAATGTACAGAAAAATGCATCGATGCAAGTTATTTTTAAACAAAAGAGCTGGAAATTCTTTACGTGCGATTGTTAACGTAGATCCGAATCAAAATTTTATTTCTATTGCTTGGTAATACAAGTACAATAATTATCACGTTAAATAAAAACCTGGAGAACAACAATTTCAGAATTTATTAAAAATGTCCTTTTATTTATTTTAATTTCGAAGCTTCTAACGTCTATAAACGAATCTATGATATATTTAAATTTTACCGATATATGTAATTTTGTCAATGTGTAACAGAAATACTTGATATCTCGCCATTTATACAGTATGAGCAAAAATTCATAAATTTCAGGCAAACGAATGTACGTAATTCCATCAGCCACTGTAGCGATCAACCTGTTTCAACATCATCGCTACGTATCGTATCAGTCCCATCGCTAATTCTATCGGACACCGCATCCATGAGAGGATGCACAGAGTATCCGGACATATCCGCGTGGAACAAGAAAGCCTATCATTGGTTAATTAATCACGACGAGTTGAGCACCTGCCCTCGTCTCGCCAGCCTGTTATTAACCACCATTACTCGGCTATGCCGGTCTGCCAAAGTTGCCCGGCGACCTCTGACCGCTCCTAGAGAGCTCCGTGCACGCTTCTCGTTCTTATTCGACGGAGTAATTTCACGGTGAAAAAGCGAGCTTTCACGAGAGCTTTCGGACAAGGGGGTTGCGCCTATCACACAGTGACAGAAGAACTATATACGTATATACTATGTATATATGCTTGACTCTCGCTAGACGTTACGTTACGTTACGTTACGTTACGTTACGTTGCAGCTCGATTATTCCGGCGAGTGTAATGACCCCGTTACTCAAACATTTCTGTTTACGATGCATCAGCTAGCGCGCTCAAGATAAATCGTGGCGAAACGTCACGCCCTAATACGTGCGAGCGCGTTGCGCCGAGTCCGAGCCGTCGCGCGGCTTCTCCGACACTCGCAGATCGGAGCGAAAGGTTAAACGTGTACAGTGACTGACAAAATGATGGGCGCACCTCGTGTTCCTTTTTTTCTTTTTTTTATTTTCTCTACATTTCGCTCTCTGGAGATAAGGAATTTATATTATTCTCGAGTCACTTGTAACGTTATTGGTCAAGAGTATCGAGCAGCCGTTCCATTTCAGATTTAAAATCATATCTTAATTGTTTGACATATTGTTGATCGATCGTGAGTTAACTCGCGTTAGCTGTTGCGGTTTTTAGAAGTATGTATTGAATGTATTGAAGTTTATTCAGATTATTTCACTTTCATATTCAATTGCCGAGAAATACACGAATAGTTTCTGTGTAAATTTGCCACTCAACAAGTTATCTCTTTGAGATAATGCGCTTCAAGCTTTCGAGTAGGAATGTGTATATGCATTATATAATAAATTACTGTCTACTTAATTAAATTATTAATGTATTTTTAGGGGAGATAAAACTAGTTTCAAGCTCCAAGTGTTCTACATCTTCTTCAAAAGTGTTCCAACCAGAAATAAATCAATCGATCACGAGTTTAGCCACTCGAAACGAACGAAAGATCGTGAGCAATATATTTAGAAGAAATTTTCAAGAGAGGAACTCGACCAGTTTCACGTAATTAATTATCTCAACCATCCACGTCTATTTACGCAAATTAAAAATTTCTCGTGGCATGTACGTATTAACGAACCCGACTGCCTCCTCGGAAATCTTGTTCCGAAGAAGATACCGATAGATAAAGCATTTTTACCTTTTCGCGGCGAACTCGTTGAACGAGTTGATTGTGACGATGCTCGAAATGAACAGTGAAGCCTTTGAACTTCTCACGCGTGCAAGGGTCGCACGGGGGAAGTCCAATGTTCAGGACGTAGAAGTGGCACGAACCCATTGAAGCTCATTACACAGATCGACAATTAGATGTAAGAGGTTTTCTTTTTTGCCCCTTCAATCATCGGGGATCGTTTCGTTCAATTATTAGGAGTTCCAAGTATTGTAACATCAAGCCAGCTGGTTCCAGGAGCCGTTTGAGAGTTTCTGTAGAATGTTTGCCACTGTGTGTCGTCTACTTGGTTGATCTAATCCAGGCCGAGTCGATTAGATTAATCGAGGTGCAAGTTTGCCACCGTGTATAGAAGCAGACCTGTATGCTTTAAGCACATATTACGTGCACATACAAGCGTACCTTGGCACGCCTTTGCTGGTTTGTAGAACTCGCTGCACTAACGCGGCACATACGTATCCTTTCGCGGTGACAGGTGACTGATATTTTATGACAGATTAATAGTCACGGTTTAATCCCTCCGCGTACATTTTGTCACTATACGTATTTGTAGATTTTAAAAGATACAAAAATCTGTTAGTGATCCGCAGAGGGCAGTAGAGTACTTGTAATATTTTGTTGAGTTTTTTCTTAACTCTCTTTTTCTTCCGTCGAACGAAAGGATCTGACCAAGTCCGCCAGTGATTATTGTTTTTGGAGTAATAATCACGTACTTTATATGTGACAATGGAAATCAGGTCGCTTCGTGCTGTTGGACACCTACGCCGCAAAGCTTGTTCAAATAGACAGAAATGAGATTGCCAGCAGACTGCTTTGTTCGCTAGAAGAACACGGAAAATACTAAAAAATAAAGAAAAAGAAAAAAGAAACAAGAGAAATGAACTGGCCAAAGATAAGATAACCTAAAACCAGATGATCTCCTTCTAAATATGTGTAAAGATTGTGCAAAAAAGTTCGACAAAACCAATAAGTACGATGAATGATGAATATCATCATTAAAAAGATTTTATAAATATATATTATCATACCTAATTCAGCTAATAGCTAGTAGTGTTTCATTCGAACAAACAGACAATTTAAAAACAAACGCATATGCTGAGAGATTTTAACGAAAATCCTGACGACGACGAAAGGATTAAAGAAAATAATACATAATTCGACACAATCTTACAAATAAATGAAAAAAAAAAGAAATTCAGTCCGCTTTAGTGCAATAAGTAAGCGCATTGAGAATAAACGCGCATTATAGGACGTTTCGACGACGTGAAAGGATTAAAGAAAATCGGATTTATATCCGAGGAAGCACCGAAGCAATTAGCTGCGACGTTCGCGCGTTGTCCACGATAACCATCCGATCCGCGCGATTCAGTAAATCATTTCTAAGCGACTTGTACGGGTTTCGCGTCGGTCTGGTCCCGATGCTGAGGAATCGTTTCATTGTGCCGGATTGACATTGTTTTACGGTCCAGGTGTGTACAATAACTTACGTGTACGCGAACGTGAGTCCGCTGCCTCGACGGGGAACATCGAGATCTAAGGGATCTAAGGGAGTTCGTTACGGAACGACTTTAGAGGGAAGGAACGATCGCGTTGTACTCTCGTCGACCTTATCGAGGCATCCACGATTACCATTACCTACAAGGCGAAACACAATATCTCGTTTATCGGGCAGATCCTCGCGGCCTCGCGCACTCCGCCTTTCTTGCTCTTACTCTTTCGCGGCACGGTTCCAATTAGATCCATTACTGATCGATTTATCGCCTTACGTGAACTTCGTTCCGAGCGATCGTCCCGAGATAGCAACGAACGGTGAATTCAGGAAATATTCGAGGAATCCCGAGGATTTTTATCGTCGCAAGCAATTCTTATTTCTTCGTACTTCCACGATCGTCACTGGTTTTCTAATTCTCGTTATTTTAATTAATTAATTGAAGATCAGATAAAATAGACGTTGCATAAAAAAGTATTAGATAATTTTATTATAAATCGTCTGTGAAACACTACGATACTCTGAAGTAATTTCTATACATTAATTCACCCTTATTATGCATATTAAATATATTAATATTACACTTTGGGTGACGATGCAATCATTTGAAGGAATATACGAATGAAACTAATCGATATTTTAATGGACTATTTTTTTAATGTTTCATATAATTGTCACAAGTAATCCACATATGTAGCGCAAATAATATTAATCGAATATCGAGCATTAAAAAAACAAATTGTGGTCAAACTTTCACTCAATATGACGTGTTTTACTCGTCACCGAAGCGTACGGAAATATTTGCAAGTGTAAAATGCGAACAGTCCATGCAAACATACAAAATGCAAAAAGCATATGTAAATGTGCACGAAAATATGTGCATATGTAAAGTGCAAAAAACACAGGCGGAATATGCACGAAAAGCAAACAATTTGTGAATAATACCCAACACAACATATTTCTTACATTCAATATTACCAATATATCATAATTACCAATTGTGTTTTGAATAAAGATTATATTTATTATTTATATATTAATATTAAATTACTAATAATTTTCCTGTGTTTGTAACAAAATTATTGCTGTTTGTCAGTTGGTATTTCAATTTCAATTTCTCCCGATTGCGAAAATAGAAGTAGAGTTCTTAAGAGCCTGAAGAACTTGTTACAAATTCGGATTGGAACGCTTTGTTTTCGCATCTATTTTCAAACTTTTCTATCGTCTCTTTGCTTTTTTATTCGACTACCTATTTCTAAAAAAAATGAATAAAAAAATTCTATAAAACTATAAAAATTAATATTTTACGATTGAATAAGATCGTATTTGATACTGAGTGTACATTTTTGTAGAACTTTATTGAATTCAAGTAAATTTTCCTAAGAATTTATAATGTATAGACGGCAGCGCAGTTCTTACGAGACACTAAATATTCACAAGCTTCGACTTGCTAACTGTAGATAATTAATTGCTGCAAACGGGGAAGGAAAATGAGATACAAAATGCAAAAGCGAAATACCATTCGTTAAAACTTAAGATCACGTCCTTCGGAACACACGCATAGATATTTTGCATTTTCCACTTCTTATTACGAATGATTTATCTTGCTGGAAAAAATCGACGAAACGCTTTCTCATTTGAATCTGGCATGACCGAGCCTACAATAGGACCATAACAGATCTTCTATGTCTATTTAACGAGCCGTAAAATTGAAATGTCATTGCGTGAAAGTGAAAGATCTACCTGAAAAAAAGGATTGGCTGAAACCCTTTTAGTCGCTGAAAAAGTGCAACAACAACCGACGGAACGGGACATGAAACTAACAGCGATAAGTCGCTTAGCGCCGAGCTGCTAACGCCTTCGAGTTTGCCGATTTTTCTTCTCAAGGGCGGCCTCTCCTTACCGACAAAGAACGCGCCTTTCGACGAGAAACAGAGGGATCATTGAACGATGCGCGGCCGCTCGAAACGTCAGGCTCGACGATCAATTGTTCTCTGGCTGCGTATTGTTCACGTATGGTTCGAGGGTTTTCGGCCGACTCATCGACCAACTGACTTTCCGAACTGTCGAATCGAGCAGCCAACCCCTTCAGACGAAGGAGCGCGCGGAACAGTGCGTTTCATTATGCCCAACTACTCGTTAGAAAATAAAATAACGTCGCTGCTCCAACAGCCACCGCTACGAAACTTTCTAACCACTGTGCGTACTTTCTCGCTTGTCAATCCTTAATAATCAGAATATTTTTTTACTCAGAGGACAGAAAGATTGTTAAAGATCACTGGCTGCAGCTACGCGGTGCTTACTCCAATGTAAAATCTGATATACAAATATACAAATGGAACAAGTAGATGGAATAACATTTTCGAAATGTGGGTCAACTTGAATACGCGCGAATTCAATTTTATTAACAATTCTCAACTGTTTATGTTGCAATCTCACTTTCAGCGAAATAAAAAGATCTTCGATCACTTGCGTCGATTGTGTTGCTTAATTCATATTGCGTGAAAGAAAACTTCAACTTTTGCGGCAATGTGAATCTCTGTGTGCGACATAGATACACGCATTGAAGAAGGAAATGACGTAGACGAGGAGGAGAAGATGAGAGTAAGTAATCTACCATGATGTGAATATTACTCGATCGTTCGCTGAACAGCTACTCGTTGGGCAACAATACTGCGTAATTTAGATATAATGTGTACAATCTGTTCAACAACTTATCTGGATTCGTGCACTTTCTCTTGTACTCCTCTCTTGTATCTGTATACACTTGCCGGCGTTTTCTACTCGACCATATTTAGCGTATAGCAAAATCAATCGAATAAAACATACAGAGTTCACTGAGTGATAAAATTTTCAAAAAGAAAGTTTCCTAGTATTCAGAAAAGCTGATAGATCAGCTGTGTTTCAGAGACTAATTCAGAGAATTTTAATTTAAAAAGGAATTAAGCGAGGAGGAATTAACGTTGCTTCGTGAATCCATCTTGAAGAGAAAAGAGAAGAAAAAAACCATAGGTAGAGTATCGTAAAAGATCTCTTTCGAGAACATCATCCAAGATTGCTACCCTTCGTATTATCACGAGTTTCCAGCTCCATCTCGAGAAATCATTCGCAAACTCCACGTAAACGCACTGATTGCTTCCAATCGCTCGATCCCTGTAATTAGAAGGATTTCGAGGATTCGGAAGATTGCAAGGCGCAAGAAAATTACTCGGCTCTGACTATGCCAGCGTTCGAGGCGCAACTCTTCTCTTCGTGACTAGACGCGATCGAACAAACCTCGAAAAGCATGCATTTTTGCATCCAGATCGAGAAAAGATTTTCAACATCAAAGATACAGATTACAGGNAACATTTTTTTTTTTTTTTTGTCTCGAAAATGAATCTGTGGGTTTGAAATCCTCTGGAGCTCAACACGCACAACCCGATCTTCAATTTCACGTTGCATTTTATCGGGACCTTTCTAATTTTGATTCCAGTTCGATTATTTAACAGAACGACTAATTTTTACAGAAAAGTCAATGTTAAGAGAACTTACAATATATTACTTTCTGTTATAAATAAATATTATTATTATTTATATTTATATATATATTCTATTTTATTTTCAATCCTCCTTTAACCGAAAGAGAAATCTCGGTAATGGGGCCTTAAAAATTTTTCAATGTTTAAACATGCTTGATTCTAATCGCTGGATAATTTAATAACAGTTGCTCCAAAATTTAAGGGTCGTACGCAGACTTTCGCGATTATATCACATTATGTATATTACGTTGCACGCAAATTACGTGTATTAATTACACCGATTCCGCTATTTTCGACTCGATGGCAACGCTTGAAATTACCCTATCACGAATTTCGACCTGCAGTTTATTTAGCCATGAATTAATAATTCACAGGGTATCGCTGGCAAGATCCCCCAATGCCCATCCCCGTCTCGAAGGACGGAGGACACGCGTTACATTAGCAGCGTAGCACGCGGTAATTACGCAAAACGTGTGCAGCTTCGTTGAGCACGATCATGTTACCGTCATAGAAACACCTGAAACCGTATAACGCCAACAGAACGGCCACCGGTAATTACGAGATATCTTTGTGTAACGTCGTAGATAGGCACCTCGTCGCCACGCACCGCGTTTATCGCGCGGGGATGATCGAACGGACGCGTTTTCACACACCGATTACCAGCCAGCCAGCGAAATTATGCGCCCCCGTGGAATGCTGAATGAAATTCGTGTCGGACGAGTTTCACGTTCCTGGTGGCCGCCACGTTCACGATCTAGAGCTGGGCCAGTTTCTCAAGAACTTTCTATTTCCGTTTCATCCGAGCGTGGCGTTTAATTTCTTCCTGCTGCGTCGAGCTAACCGTGCCTCTCCCCTCTCTTCAACCGATCCCTGTTTCCCAGACATCCGATAGACTGGTAAGCCGATCGCCGATTGTGAATCGTACATCGCGGTTGTCTCGCCAGGAAACGGCGAAACGTGTAACAATTGGACATTTACTGTGTAGCTGAGAGTGTTGGTCAGAGATGTCACGGGTAATTGAAGTAGTATTTTTCGTGAAATTGCACGGGAGTCAATTCAGTTGGTACGGCAGCGAAGAAAGTCACTTTGATAGATGTAAAAATATGAACGATTAACGAAAATCTGTAGGTAGACTGTTAATTTGCTAACCGAAAAGTTATAAAGTTATATAAGTCTTTACGAAAATCGAGTGAACAATTACGAAATGAAGCAACGTTCATTAATTTTAATTTAATAGAATGTCATCGTGTCGAAAAGTCGAAAAATCGAATTTAAAATTTTGCTGCGCAAACTATTCGACATTCGCTTGTTGATTAAAAAGAAATTCCAAATATTTATAAAATTTCTTAAATTACGGCGCAATAAAATCAATGATTTGGCAACTGAAACAACTAAAATAAACAGACAATTTAACATTGAGAATGAGAAATACAAGAGCTCGGGGAAACATTTGCACAACAGTCGCTGAGCAGTCTTCCAATATTGGAAATCGAGCTACGACAGATCTTCAAAGAGACGCAGAGAGTATAAAACGATGCGAGCGCAACTTTATGTTAATACGAAGCCGACAAACAAACTGAACGATATGTTTATACCAGCATATTCTTCCCGCCAAACACCATATTCCCTTCGCGGAACGTAAACTGCGATTTCACCAGGCCTCGCGATATCCCTTGCGAGGATGCCTGCCTATACGAGAGTTCAAGGTTGCAAATACTTTCCACAAGCGGCGTATCGCAATCCCACGATACGTCAGGACGTTGTAAATGGTCATTTTCTCTCGTTTCTAATTTTTCTTCTAATTGGTGTACAGTGACAGTGACGCTCGCGTATTCATCGTAACGGATAGTATAAAGTTTCCAAATATGAAAAGAGCATTCAGTCAGTTTGAATCTCTCAAGAGCGAACGTCACTACGTCCGCACGAAGAGTTATTATTCTTTCATTAGATCAATCGACCGTTGTGAACTGAGCTGACGTATTATACGAGCGTTGGTAGATCGTGAAACGTTCTCAAGAAAACACAGCCTGTCAATTAAAATATTCCACAAATATTAAAAAAAAAAAAAAAAAATTACTCAAGAAGAACAAAACACCGAACGAAACTCGCAGCACGGCATCGAAATTACGACGTGGCGCTGTTGCATCAAGATTTAATTAACCGGTTGGGCGCGATTGTCGGCGCGGCGCGTGTATCTTTGACTTCGCGTCAATGTCGAACGATACGCTCGCGATCGCCAGCCACGACGCGAGGTTCAATTAAAACGATCGCTTAGCCACTCGCGAGGGAAAGATACGCAGCGTTCATCGCGGCGGATCTACGCGACCGATCTAAAGCGCTGCACGAACGCGCGCATCCGCTTGGATAATAAGGTATCTATCGCGATGCAATCTATTATACCTCTCTCTCGAAAGGGAAATCTCCCCGAGTTGGCGAGGATTTGAAGGGTTTGAAGAGAGGTTTCTAGCAACAAGAGCGAGAAGAAACTGCGATCTAAGGATGTCTACCTGACAAGTTAGCGTAACTCAGACGAACAGACGCGTCCACAGCTAGAGACAGGATCGAATACCTCGCAAATAGATTCGAGTCTTTCGAGATGGAACTTTCTGCAAGACCTTACTAATCTTTGAGCTTCTCATCTTGAGGTCCTCTTACTCACACACTGTAAAGGAGATATACCACCTATAGACGTTGAAACATGCTGCGATGCATGCATCGACTCCTAGGTTTCATGAAGTCTGCATCAGAGTCAGCTTGTCACACATCGATTCTTCAGTTTTCCGTGCGATGCCAACGCTGGAACACGTGTTTTAAGATGTCGGCCCGTTTTCCAGCTAATGCAAGAAAGTGATTCCTTGCTTCTCAGTGATGCATGCATCGCAGCATGTTTTAACGTCTATGGGGGCCTTAAAATGCCGATCTTCGAGAATCGAGTATCATTTGCAAAAGTTTCGAATTCTATAAACGTTAAACTACTTGTGAGTATATATTTAAAAATTTAGTACTAAAGTTCGAAGGTTTTGAAATCAGCTCGTGTGGAATGAATACGTTTCAACCTGGTTTCAAA